>JAULAV010006872.1:0-106382 GCA_030789695.1 Scilla litardierei | reverse complement strand
GCCTTCATCTACTGGGTGAGATGGTCGAGTAGTTCACGGGTTACTGAGCGTGAGTCGTCGGTTCCCTCTGTGGAACGGCTATGTCCCGTTTCGTTAGGAACGTATCCACCGTTTTCGGAGATGGTTGGCAGGCAGGTGGATCCGTTGTCGTGTTGCTCCATGCTGCTTGCAGTGGATGACGTAGGCGAAGATTTTGTTCCTGCAAATGGTGCCAGATGTTTTAGGGTGTTTTCTCACCACAGTTCGGTAGTCTCGAAGGTCGGAGGCCAACGTGGTCGCGTAAGACACGTGCGTCCTCCAAGATCAGGTAGCGGAGCGTTCACTCGGTCAAAAATGCGTGGAACCGTGCATCGGAATCCCGAAGTGCAGATTTGGGAGAGCGACGACCTCCTCGAGTGGGGAGGCGAACCAGCTCGGGGTCGCTCGGCTCCGGTGGATGGAGCGCCAAAGGGTAGCTTCGTCGGGGTGGAGTCTCCTCGACCTGCGCAGATGAGAAAGCTCGTCAGGGAGATCGGACCTTGGTTCCGACCAAGTCCCCTCCGATGCCTAAGTCAGATATGATCTGAGGAATGCCCGGTGGGATCGAGTGCGGTTCACGGAGAGACCGACATACGAATCCTCAGGCCAGGCTAAAGAGGAGAATTGTGAAGTGGATGATGAGGTTGTAGGAGGAATAATACATGAGTATAGAGTATTCAGAATTGGTCCCTTCGTATTTCGATCTTTGGGTCTTTTGTAGGGATTGAACTGCCCACGTCCCCCTCATCCTTCCCTCATCTCGCCCCAAGCATCCGCCACTTTGATCGTCCCTTAATGCGTCATCAAGGTGGGCGTAATAGGGTTCTTGAATGAATGGTAATGAAGGTGGGCGCAATTTGGGGGAGCGGTTATCTCAACCTACAAGGGTCAGCGGTTCCCTCTACGTCAGTATGGGGCCGACATGGCTCGAGGCCTTCGCGGGGCTTTTAGTCCGGGGCCTAATCCCGTCCTGGCACATGGGCTCGGATCGTGGGCTCAGCATGTTCTGTCTTAGCTCGTGTTGGGAGGGTCATATCAAAATCTAACGGAATAATTTAACAAAACTAAAGTATGTATTTGACCACTACTCTAAAGTCTTAATACAAATGAGGGGTGATGATAGGACATTTGTCTACTAGGACAAAAGGATGAACAGAGTATCGGTTATGGTTTGGCTACCTCATAATGGTGGGGCCCACTTGATGGTGGTTGGGGGTTTGGGTGATGTTTTTGGTGTTGTTATGGAACCCACAAGGAAAATGGCAGCACATTCCCCCAATATGCATGCTTACCATTGCCTAAACCCCCACATATTTTACATACTTCCCATTGGCCATTTTTCACTTTGCCCCGTGTTTTTTACATTTTAGCTCATACTTTTCCCCTCTCCCCCGACGATACACACCCACACTTTTCTCTCCTTTGACAATGCACGCTGCCATCACATCATGTGTGTGTTTTTCCTTGGGTCTCCATGCACTGTGTGCATATGTTATTTTTAGTCTTAAAATAAAATGTAATGGAGATTATGTACTCTGGATTTAAAAAAGGGATTAATATGTATCATACGCCATATGAGAGGATGTGTCATATACCCTCTCACATAAAGGGGCAAGTACAAGCCCATGTGAGCTTGTACTTGCCCCTTTATGTGAGAGGGCATATGAGACACCCTCTCATATGGCGTATGATACACATTATTCTCTTTTAAAAAATTGGATAAGCTCATTGAGTTTCAACTAAATCCAAACATAAGAGTCAACCAAAGATTTGCACCTAACCGAGAAATTTTTTGGTATAAGGTGTCAGGATTTGAACATATGGCCCTCTGTATCCAAAACAGATGCACTAACCAGACTGCGCTACACCTCATCTCCCCCGGAAACATTTAGATCCACCCGATCGATAAACGCTCGAATCGAACTCGCCCACCTTCATATTCCATTGTGTGGTTCACGCTAAAAGTTAGTAAAATTCTTCAATGATGCAAGGTGGCAACATTAAAAGAAATGCTCGATCACATCTACAACTCTTTGCTTTTTTAGTAAAAGATGTTGACAGTGGATCGATGTTCAATTGTTTAATGATCGAGAGGGTGATTTTCTAGCCCTGATGTTGAAATGTGGATAGATTGGATGAAAGAAAAATATTTTAAAAATAGTGCAATTTTACATAGTCCAAATAATGTTCTCTTACGTCCAGGTAAAGAAGCATTCTTTCACTATATAATTAAAACGAGCATTGCAAAGTAGTGTTGGTAGAAACACCTTCAAATGTCAAAACAACACAGGAATACTATGTATAATCTCATCCTTATTACCTTCTTTTGTTTGGTTGTAACGCCTCTTAGAATTCATAGCAATTCTTTCGATTTATTTAGCTTTAAAGTATTTCATGGTATTCCAATTTATGTAGCATTAAAGGCATCTTTTGTCATTTTAATTGGTAATAAATCTTGACTTCTTGTATCTAAACGTCGCCTCTTAGCACTTCTATTTTGTGTAACCATTAAGAATATCCATTGGCATTCCAATGGGTTGTCTTTGCATTCTAATTTATGTAGCTATTAAGGTTGTCCTCTGATATTCTTATCATATTCTTTGGAAGTCCAAGCATATATTTTAAATCTACATGCAACATTCTTCACTTTAGACTCAAAATTCTTCATTTTCTTCATCATCAGCTTAGCATTCAGCCCAGAATTTGGGGTTAGCTTCATGAACTCGATAGAAAGAGCGAAGATCTATATATGTCTATGATCATAAGAATGTGCCAGTGTATTATTCTAGCTATCACAAGCCTACCCATAACCATCATCATTTTTTCATTTTTAGGTCCGCCTCTGAAAAAGCTTGCGGAGTTGTAATACCATGTTTTCATGCATACGAGTGTTATACTACGTACTTTCGGACGTATTTAATATGTGTATACTTTTACGTATTTTGGAGTTTTTAATACATTTTTATAATGGTGAAACTAGTTTTAAATGTCTTACATCATTTAATACATATGATATTGTGAAAGTAGTTGGTATAATACTTTGTGTATAATATTGTATGGGGTATTAAAGGGTGTATTTTCTTTTTATCAAAAATTAAAAAAAAAATTGGATTTTTGCATGCATGCCACATTAACCTATTGTGTGTCGCTTTCTTACGCCATTAACACCTAATGGTGCCACCTAAACCCCACATGGCAACATCCTAGATAATGATGGAGATGATGATGATTATCTAGAGATTTAAAGGGAGAAAAGAAATGAAAAAGAGGGAGAAAATGAAAAGAGAGAGAAAGTGGAAATAAAATGTTTTCACCTTCTCCCTCTTCCCTTTCAACATGGCCAAACCCACCACCATCTCATCCACCTCCGCCATGCACCTTGGCCGGCCACCACCCCTAGCACCTCCACTCTCACCACCGCCACCAACATCATCTCCCATTGGTTAGAATGAGGAGGAAGAAAGACGAGGAGAAAGCTTGGAAGGATGATATCTTGAAGAGAAGGAATTTGATGTAGGAATTCTATCCACACTAGTTAGGATCCATTCTTAGAATGGTGTAGGAGATTTAACCTCTCTAGATAGGGTTAATTTCAGAATTGAGTAGAAGAATGCGATAGGTTTAACTATACATGCTTAAGGTAAAAGAAATGAATAACAATGCTATGTTACATGTTAATCTTGTAGCTTTGGAATAGAATTATGTTCACAAATGTATGTCCCATGTTACTGAGAAATTTATCATGTGTTTAATAACAGCAAGAATTGAAGATTTACTAGTCATAACCCATGCCCGCGGACACGGTTCATTTAAGATTTTCTCTTGCGAAATCTTTGTTCCCCGATTTTTTTTTCAAAGCCAAAATTTAAAAGAAAAACAAATTAGCTTACAATATTTAGCGGCACAGACGCCTTCGGTGTGGGTGCCTTCGGTGCGGAACAACAAATTCAGTGCATGCGCCTTCGACACAGAACACCAAATTTGACGTGGGTGTCTTTAGCGCAGAACAACAAATTCGACGTAAAACAACAATTTCGACGCAGGTGGCTTAGGCGCGGAACAACAAATCAGCGTTAAAAAATGACGCGGGCGCCTTCGGCGCGGAACAATAAATTCAGCGCATGCGCGCCTTCGACACAAAACACCAAATTCGACGTGAGTGCCTTCGGCACAGAACAACAAATTCGACGTAAAACAATAATTTCAGCACTGGTGCCTTAGGCGCGGAACAACAAATCAACGTTAAAAAATCGGCGCGGGTGCCTTCGGCGCGAGCTTCATATACATATTACACGTGCCCTTGGGACACTGTTCATCTAAAAATCTTGGACCCACTAATTTTAAACAAACATAAATAATTATTAGTTTCTCTGAAATATCAGCAGATGGGGTCGAAATTTTACAGGGTTTTGCAACGCGGATCAATGAGTTGGCAGCATCTCCCGCGTTCATTCTCCCACAGCTCGCGTTCATTCCCAAGATGAGATTGTGTGTGTGCACAACATTTTTTTCATAACTAATATTAAAAGGCTATTCCTAATTTCAACGTTTTTGTGTATTTCCAACAAATTTCTCTTCAACCCAAAAATTTCCCTCCAAAACTTGATGGGACATTGCCACATAGGACAAATTCAAAATCTGCCCTCAATTGTAATATAGATGTTTATGCAATCGTAAATTTATTAGAATATGAAACTGTGTTCTTCTGGGCAGGACAAATTCTGTCATATGTATTCATTTTAGCATATCTTTTTGTATAAGACTCCAAAAATGATGATTCAAGATAATCTGGGAAACTTATGAAGTCCTCAACAACTTTAATTTAGAAACCAAACTCATATTTTGACTGCACTTATACTGAAACTGCTGATCATTATCTGTATATCATTTTTAGGCAGATTCTGTCACTCTGTATTGTTCAGACCATAACTCCATCGACAATTGTGTGGATAATTCATTCTTGGACAATCTAAAATCTCCATTAAATTACCTACAACTTTCATGTTAAGACTTAAACCAGATTATGGCTACAAATAATTACTATGAACTGTTCTTTCCAACAGCCAGAATCAAAACAGATTTCGAATCTGTTCATGTTTATTGCTTTATGTAAGGTGTTTATGTGTAATATGGATGCTATAGCATACCCCCTTATGCTTCCAAGTTCTTGGGGCAATTGTAATGTAAAATGTGAAGGTATGATGTGTGGGAGTGATGTTGTCATGCCCAGGTTACTTGTAGTGGTATGTGTGCCATGGCTTCATATGATGTTTTGTGATATATGGCAATGGTTAAGGGTATGCACAAGGAGATGCATGACCCAATTGTGATGTGATGAAATGGAAAATACATGATGTGATTTTATAAAAGGAACTGGAAATGTGCAATGTGAATAATGATCGTGAATTATTAAATTATGAGTGAGCACCTCGAGGGTAAACAACCTGGAGAGTCTCAGTCTACTTCGAAGTAGGTGAGCATTCCGGTAAATGGGTTAGTGGAAACTCGGTTAAATTTAGGTATAAGGAGACTGGACTAGTGAGGTTATGTGTCTCACTCACACTCCTCAAATGGGTGAGGTGGGTAGAGGTGGATAGGCCCATGGGTGTACTCGTGATGCACCATGAGGTAGTTTTGCATGTGCGGTGAGTGATTCTCCCTCCCAAAACGGTGGAGGTTTGAGAGGCCCCGTTAAAAATGATCAGCGCTCGTGTACCACTGGCAGGTTAGTTTGAGAGCCACCCAACCTTAAGGTGAGGTCCAATCCCTTATATCTTACAGACATCCATTCCAAATATAAAGAGAAATGATTTTAACAAGTCGAATGTTATTAATTTTTCTTTCTCCTTGTAACTGTCCAGTTAGCTGTTATTTATTTATGTCTCGTTATCCTTAATTGTTTCTTTATGCACATTTTTTCATTACCTGTAACTGCACCCATGTTCATGAAATTGTTGTCTGCCTTTATTTTCTTTGTACAAATCAGTTTTGTAGTACTTTCTTTTCAATGCCTGCGAGTGCTTTACTTTATACATTAATCTGTGGTTATGATTATTACTAGTAGCCAGACATTAGATAGGTAGATCAGTTCGGAGACTGGCTCCTATCTAGTGTAGTTAGATTTTCCTACTGAGTCACTCGTTTACGTTTCCATTTACATTTTTTCCAGGATTAGAAGTAGTACAGACAGAGCATGACTTGACACATGAGTTTACCCCGAGTTTTGAGGTAGAAGTGGAGTTTCTTGAGAGTGGCATAGAGTTGGTGTCACGTCCCGCTCCTCATTCTACTTGGGAGCGAGGACGCGAGCGGGTCTGCGGTGTGCTTAAAACAAGGAGGAGTACTTTTTTTATTTTCTTTCTTCTTCCTTGGTTTAAACACACCAAGCATCTATGTAAAATTGTTGGTCCTTCCATGCAGGTTTAAGAAACAACTCAAACAACATTATTACATATCAAGCATACAATAATTAAAATGGATCATAGACCAAGCATGGCCAATACAATAAATTACATTATAGAAAGTGCTGATGCGAAGGTAAATAAAATGCCATAGTCTTCTATGGGCTGGAACTCTATGTGATCCTCGAGCGCTAGCTGGCTCGACCTCTGTAGTAAGATCCTCTGTAAACTCACTTTCAAGTCCCGACGGATATTTCATAAGACAACAAAATGAAGTACCTGTCAGCAACGGTTACTCAGCATGTATATTCCCATGAAAAGGCAAAAACAATATGTATAAGAGAGGCATGAGTTAAAGCATATCTTGAGTATGAGTATGGTATGTTAAAGCGTGGTCAGAAATGCTATACTAACATGGCATAGAAATTAAGAGCATGGTATAAGTTTCGTATGAACATTTAAAGAGTTTAATCCGTAAAAACTACATCATATGAAAGTGACGTAAGGACAAGGATGGTGAGATAAATAAGGTCTGAAAAGATATTACCTAGCAGTTATAACATTTGATATTATTATCAATATGAAATGAAAGATTGATTTGCAACATGTAGCAGTTAAACGATGGATATTTTTGCAACCTGTACGGAAAAGACTGTACACAACTATGAAGTGGATACTTGCTAACATTTATTCTAGTGTAAAGCCCAATTTTCGAGGAAGGATGTAACTAAGATGCACCAGAACATCGGGAGCTACCCGTAGTTCTCTACTTACCGACTCCATCAGGATGACAGTCAAGATTTATCAATAGGGTGGATCTAGTCAATCAACTAATACAATGGACTACCCCATCCCACGGGTCAGTTTAGATGTCAGGTCAAAGTACAGGTACATTAGTCGTTCAGTCTGTTCTGTTCATTTGCATCTTGTCAGATGCGTACAGTTGTTCCATGGTGTCTCAATATTCCGTACCATGATTCTCACACAATTTTACAACCTTTTGATTCAATTCATCAATTAAACAAAACATGGAAACATGCAATAATATAAATAAACAAGCACAGAAATGATTCCATGAGCCAATGTGTCTAATTAAACTTAAAATATTTTTTCTAAGGCTAGTAGGTATGTCTCAATATTTTACAATTAATAATAGACAATTTTAAATATTTAAAAGGGCCAAAAACCAATTTTAAATCAAGAATTGATTTTTACGATATATATTCAAAAATTTATTTAGGGAAAACCATACTCGGAATTCTTCCAATAAGAGGTCAAAGTGACCGTCTCGTTTAGTACTACGACATATATTTTCTCGTATGTCAGTGTACGCGAAAATTTTACGATATACATCTTTAAGTGCTAATCGCTTGATGAGGTTTTATCTTCAAAAATTTACTGTGTCAAATATACGTGTCTTTTGATGATGAAACTAGCTTCAATGCGTCCGTTTCATCGAACTGGATTTTCTGGCTCTTACCGTGTATTTTTCAGACACCTACACCATATATTATGAATTTAATCTAATTTACTCTCATATAATATAATAATATAAATACTCATATACTAAAACACGTATATAATACATATTATACTGTATATCCATACGTATCTCTCTTTCTATCTATCTAACTCCCTCACTCGAAGCAACGACGGCAGGGAGGTTTGCGTTTGTGGGAGCGCCGGCGGGGTCTGGTGGCCGGCGGATGGTGGCTGTCGACGCGTGCGGCGGCAGTGGCGGCGGCTCTGGAAATGGAAGCGACGGCCAAAGGGAGACTGTGGTGGTGCAAGCATCGGATAGCCCGGGGCCAGAGCTGTGTTGGGCTTTGGCTGGGATTAACGATGACGGCGGCGGTCTCCGTTGATGATGGCGGGCTGCAGAGCGCCATAGGGTTCACAGTGGTGCTAGAGGAGGGAGGAGGGAGGAGGCGAGCTCGAGGGAGCCGCCACTGGAGCAGAGAGGAGGGGCTCAGTGGCTTGCTTGTGGATCTCTCGACGGAGATCGGAGGGTTGCAAAAGTGGGGGCACTGTGGCGGAGTTCGTCATGGCGGGTCGAGCTTGGCGTGGGGGAGGGAGGTGGCACTGGCGAGGGTACGCATGGCGGTGATGTTTCCGGAGGGTGCAGAAGGGGAGAGTGGAGGGTGGCGATGCTGCTGCCTTGGGATGGTGTTGGTGTTGAGTATTGGACTCCCCGGATTTGGTTTTGGATGATGAACAAACATAAATATATCGTGAACTAACACTTTGTGAGTGCAGTTATGGAGATCGTCGCCAAATTCATATGAACATCTAAAGAGACATCTCAAGACTTCTCAAAGCACGTGATCGTATGCTTGAAGCTTCGTTGAAGCTCAAGGACGTTGATTGAAGTCATGAAGATTCGATTGAAGCTTTTGAAGATGGTATCATCAAGTTTTATTTATAGTCTTCCAGCTTCTTTCGTAGAATGTTAAGCCTTGAGTAGGTCTTACGTTTTAAATCTTCATAACGCTCATATCTTAGATCTAGGATCTTAGTAGAAGTCCATACAAACTTTCCCGAAGCTTCGCGCTTCGATTTACGACTTCTTGTGCATGTTAGTTGGTTCAAGAAGAAGAACCAACCGACTAGATGGTGATCTAGTCGGTCGACAAAGCTTCTTGGACCGACTAGTTTGCGTCAGTCATTTCCAAGCTCTTTACTGTTTACAGTTAGTCGGTCTACGTTGACTCACGGACCGACTAGTTGGTGAACTAGTCGGTCAGTGATGCTTCTTTGACCGACTAGTTGAGCTTCTACTGTACATGTCAACTTACTGTTTATCGTTAGTCGGTCTATGTTCATTTGGCGACCGACTAGTTGATGAACTAGTCGGTCAACATTTGTTCTTGGACCGACTAAATCAATTTGTGTTCAGACTATTAGTTTTATCTCTTAGTCGGTCTCAGTTGAGTTACCGACCGACTAGTTGTGAAACTAGTCGGTCAGCAACTCTTCTTTGACCGACTAGTTCCCTTCAGTCTGAACTTCTTATTTCGGCTGTTCTACCATTAGTCGGTTCATGTTGATTGACCGATCGACTAGTTGATGAACTAGTCGGTCAGTGGTTGTTCTTTGACCGACTAGTTTGGTTCAGAATAGAGCCGTTGGAGCTTTAATTGAAACGTTTTTCTCTCTCTCTTTCCTCTAACCTATAAATACTTGGAGTGCTGCATTCATTGCACTAAAGGCTGATATTAAGAGAAGTTTAGAGATCAAAGAGAAAGCATTCATTCCTCATTCAAAGCTCTTTCTTTCCAATCTTGAATCTCTCCTCACTCTTATTTCAAAAGAGAGATTCATTGATTGTGAACCTTCCAAGCCAAGTGCTTGATTCTAGGTCACCAACAACCTCATAGCTATCCATCGCTGATCTACATCTTGGAGCTAGGGTTTGGTGCCTCTTCATCTTTCCCAAAATCATCTTTGCCCTAATTCGTAAGTTTACTCAAGGCATATGTATTTTGTCGGTATAAATTTCTATTTCAATTTACTTTGATATTGTAAGTGATTCACTCTCGGTTGTGAGAGTTTGTTTGTGATCCCGGGTTGTGGGAGTCACAATTTCATTTGTGTATGATTTGACTTGTGAAGGTTTTTCACAAGTATTTCATAGTGGAAATCTTGAGTTAGGGTTTCTAACTCGAGTATCCGGAGGGGATCCGGGTGTTTGGGACGTAGGATCACCGGGAACAAGTCGGGGAGACTTGGGTGGATCCGAACCCAGTAATATCGTTTGTTTGCGATTGTTTCTTTGTTGTCTAACATTTACATTTCCGCATTGTTTGGTAGAGTTTGCAAGGTAATTAGGAATTAACCTCTTAATTATTTTAAAGTGCTATTCACCCCCCTCTAGTACTTGTGCAGTAGCTTAGCAGGGCATTACATTTGGTATCAGAGCCAAGTCTATAGCTATGTCTGCCAACGACAACAAGACCGTTCGTCCACCTTCCGACTACAACACCTTCAGGTACCGTGAAGGAGCGTCTTCGGTGATAGAAGGACACTCCTCGACGAGGCCTCCTTTCTTCAACGGTACCAACTACGGGTACTGGAAATGCCGGATGGAGACTTTCCTCCAGAGTGCTTCACTATGGAGGGCCACGATGAAGGAGTATGTCGAGCTCGCCGAAGAAGATTTCGAGAAGTGGACTCCCGCGGAGATCGCCGCGGAGGTAAGCAATGCCAAGGCAATGAACGCCTTGCAATGCGCTTTGGAGCCCGAGGACTTCAACAAGATATGCACATGTAAGAGTGCATTGGTTGACTCGGAAAACGCGCAAGCGCACGCCTTCCGCTCCCAAGCGTAGGAGCGTCAATGCAATATAAAAATAACCGGTGAGTACCGGGTCGGATCACAGGGACAAGTCGTTCTACGTTCACAAAATCGATCGATAAAGAAAAATAGAGCGTGAAACAACCACCTCAACTAACGGTGGATGAGTGGCAAAAGTGTGGTGAAACTAAAAATCTAACCTAAGAGGGTAGGGTTAGAGAGCCAAAGGGGACTTAGGATAGCTAGGCGATGAGAATGGGTTGTGGGTTCATGTAGATTGGCGTTAATTAAGCTCTAATTACCGTGTATAACTCAATTGGTCATCCGGCTAAGGAAGCCCAATCGGAAAGTTTAGCTTTCATGAACGCGAAAAATTGCATTAGGGATGAACAATTCATCATAGCACTAATCAAATTAAGCACATGGATTTTTCTCAAATTTTCCCTCTCGGGACTTAGCCATTAAATTTGTGCCCTAATAAACATCCAACATTAACATTTAAAATTGGGCAAGAGGAAATTAGGGCTAAACTTAACATCCAACTCAATTAATCACAACCCAAACCATCCAATACTACTCAATCATATTAACCAAAATGATATTCATAACAAATCCATCAAAGTTCAATACAAATAGAGATATCAAAAATTACACAAGAAAAGAGGGAAGAGATCACCAATCTCTCAAGAAATGAGGCTTCCCCCTCACTTGGGCACCTCCTCCAAGCTCCCCAAGCTCCAATGGCCTCCTTCCCTAGCCCTAGCCCTAATGGGGAAGAAAACCCCCCATCCAAGCCCTAAAAATCGCCAAGAAACAGTAACTTTCGGCCAAAAAAAAACGCAGCCCCCACATCAAAATTCGCACCTAGGCCTGTAAAGCCCCACAATTGGGCTTGCGGGTCGGGATTTGAGCTCCCGACCCGCACCAAAATGAACCCGCGCGCGCAGTAGCTGAACGGGGCCGCTGGCCCGCTCGTGAATTGGTTGACTCGAAAAACGCGCACGTGCACGCCTTCCGCTCCCAAGCGTAGGAGCGTCAATGCAATATAAAAATTACCGGTGAGTACCGGGTCGGATCACAGGGACAAGTCGTTCTACGTTCACAAAATTGATCGATAATGAAAAATAAAGTGTTTTACAACTACCTACACTAACTGTGGCAATGTCGGAAAAGTGTGGTGAAATGAAAAATCTAACCTAAGTGGCTAGGGTTAGAGAGCCAAAGGTGGAGTTTAGGATAGCTAGGAGAGAGAGCATGGGTTGTGGGATCATTAAAATTGGTGTTAATCAAGTCCTGATTACCACATATAACACAATCGGTCATCCGGCTAAGGAAGCCCAATCGGAATATTTAGCTTTAAAAACACAACAATTTTGCAATCGGGATGGAAATATTATCAAGGCACTAACCAAATTAAGCACATGGATTTTTCTCAAATTTGCCCTCTCGGGACTTAGCCAATTAAATTTGTGCCCTAATAAGCATCCAACATTCACATTCAAAATTTGGCAAAGAGGGAAATTAGGGCTAAATTGACAACCAATCTCAATGAACCACAACCCAAGCAATTCAATACTACACAATCATAGCAAACAATAGGATAATTGCATTCAAAATTAACCCAAGTTTCATACAAAAATGAGATATCAAATTACAATGGGAGAAAGGGGGGATTTCACCAAGATTTCTCCCAAATGAGCCTTCCCTCTCCTATTTGCCTTCCTCCAAGCATCTCCAAGCTCCACCAAGCCTTCTCAAGCTTCCATGGCCTCCTCCCCCATCAAAACTTCTCCAAACCCTAAAAAAACACAAAAAACGCAAGAAAAAACGAAAAACAGCAGCTCTCCTTCTCATTTTCGCACAGTAGGCCTATTAAGGCATTGCGGGTCGGGCGAAATCGCGCCCGACCCGCAGAGCTGAGCCCGCCTCGCTAAATCGATTCGGGGGCACGCGCATCGCGCGTGCCCCCGCTCTCCGTTGCGCGCGCTTCAGCGGGCCGGCCGCTGGGCCGGCCCGCTTCTTTTGCTTTTTTTAATGTAAATTTTTTTTTAAAATAACGTTAGTAGCGGCCCGCAGCGAGTGCGGGCCGCAATACTGGGCCGGCCAGCGGGCCGGCCCAAAAACCCCTTTTTTATTGCCTTTTCTATTTAAAAAAAATCTAGAAAAGCCTCAAAATGGCTTTCTTGCTCACATAAATCACCAAAAATACCCAGAAATTCCCAAAAATTCTGGAAAAATTCCAGAAAATCCAGAAAAATCACAGGAGTACCTGAAAAATACGGGGAGTAAAAATTAGTTCATAAAAACCACATTTTATGTATAAAATACGAATAAGCTTCAATATTACACAATATCACGAATACGCCCGTATTAAAGCCAAATTTAACATGATATACACATAAAATGCCCGAAAATGGGGGGAAAATAAGCAATTTATATCCCGAATCATGCATATCAAATATGGAACTCCCTCCTCATATTGCATGAAGGGACAAGTAGGATAAGAGTCTCTAAACTTGTAGTAGTAAATAAAGATTACGAATTATTTCATATGCTACAGGGTGAGAAGATGAAGGAGTATTATGCTCGCTTTGTCGACATCACAAACGAGTTGGAGGCTCTCGGTAAGACCTACACCCAAAAGGAGAAAGTCTCGAAGATTATCGATGGACTTCCTTCTTGTTGGGAGAAACGGACCTTCGCCATCGAGGAAGGTAATGACATGAAAACTTATACTGTTGTTCAACTAATGGCTACCGTAATGTCATATGAGGTACGCAAGGATAGCAAGTTGAAGTTACAGGACAAGTTGTAGTCCTACCTAAAGCAAGACGAGCCAAAGAAGAAGGCTATTGCTTTCAAGGCCGCTCCATCAACTTCCACATCGACCGATGATGAAAACTCGGAAGACGAGTTGGACTTGGAGTCCATGGCACTCATGGCAAAGAAATTCAACCGGTTCTTCCGGAAAGGTAACTATAAGAAAAAAGCTAAATTTGGTTCTTCTAACGCCTCCTCTCCTTTGTGTTTCAAATGCAACAAGCCAGGACACATGAAAGCGGAGTGTCCTCAAAATAAGCAAAAGGAGAAGTGGAAGGCGCCAAAGTTCGATAAGTCCAAGAAGTACAAGAAAGGGTACAAAAAGGGGCTTGTCGGGACATTCACCGACTCCGAGGATTCCGCAAGAGGAGAGTCGGATGATGAGCAAGTGGAGCAAGCACACATGTGCTTCATGGCGAGAGAGGAGCATGATCAAGGATCTTCCTCCTCTGATGATAGCGACAAAGAAGGCGATGAGGTAACCATGGATGACTTTAGAAATGCTAATGAGCAATTATGGTCTAAATACACTAAATTAGTAAATAGATATACTAAAGTAAAAGATGATTTAGCTAGCATCCAAACCTCGCCTAAAACTATCATCACCAATAACGACACCGTTGTTGAAGAGTTGAAGAATGAGATTGTAAATCTCAAGACTCAACTTGAACATGTTAGCATTGAGGATCCGGAGGAACACAAGATAGCGGATTTGACTTCTCAAAACTCGACTTTGAGTATTGAGAATGAAAATCTTAAATCGTGTTTATGTGCTCACATCGTAAGTATCCAATTTGGATGCTTCTATGCGTTCTCTCACCGAGAAATATGAGAACACATTAGGCCGAATTAATAAATTCAATAAGGGTAAGGACCATTTGGATAAAATCCTAAATGACTTACTTCCGGCCAATCACCACATTTGTTTGGGGTATACGATGGGAAGTCCATCCAAATCGGCCACTACCTTTGTTAGGCCAACTTCCGGTGACTCGACGAGTGGTAGCAAACACTCTATTGGTAGTTCATCTACCAATGGTGCTTCCACCTTGTACGTGCCCTCTTTTAGAAAGAAACCCACTTTGGGTGGACCTCCAAAGAAGGGTCATGCTTATATGTACACTAATATCATGCCACGTAGGAACACATGTCCTACTCCACATGCTCACTCATATGATGATTTTTATGCACCACATCCACGGGCACGTGCACATCATGTGAGACACCCTCACGCACGTGTTCCTCCACATGGATATGTTCACCCACATCATCGTATGAATAATTATCCACATGCACCATTTCATCATGTTCCTTATTCCTATCCACGACATGCATCACGTAGAAATCAACAATGCATGCATGCATCCAATAGGATGAGGGCTCCCAAAATCTTCACTATTTGGAGCCCAAAGGACACAAGCATGAAAGAAAAACAAGTTTATATGAACTCGTATTTTTCGAATGTTGTGCATAGTGATAATTATGTGGGGAAGTCTAAGTCCAATTGGACTTGGCTTCCAAAGGTCTAATCTTTTGGACCCAATGACCTTGGGTACCATGATACGATATTTTCTATCTTTAGGTACTCAAGAGAAAGAAACAGAGCAACAACTTTAAATTTAGCTCCAAGAGGAATTGGATACTCGATAGCGGGTGTTCAAAACACATGACGGGTGACGCTCAATTGCTCTCCGGAGTGGTGCCCATTGCAAATGGAAACCACGTCGTCTTTGAAGGCAACGAGAGCGGAACCATCATAGGTGTTGGTAAAGTGGGTAATCCTTCTAAACCTCTTATAAGTGATGTTTACCTTATTAAAGGATTAAACCACAATCTTATTTCAATAAGCCAACTTTGTGACAAAGGTTACAAAGTTAGCTTTGCGAAAGGAATGTGCCATATTTTGAATAAAAATACTAATGATGTATTGTTTTCTGGCACACGCCATAAGGATATATATATCCTAGATCTTCTAAGATCACATGAACAATGTCTCATTGCCAACACAAGTGAACAACACTTATGGCATCGACGTTTTGGTCATGTGAACTTTGGAACACTATTTAAACTTTCCATGTTAAATTCTATTAGAGGCTTCCCTAAGCTTGTTTTTCAAAAGAAAAGCTTTTGTGACTCGTGTCAACGAGGCAAGCTTCCAAAATCTTCATTTAAACCTAAGAAAAGCATTTCTTCTAAGCGGCCACTAGAGCTATTACATCTAGATTTATTTGGGCCAACTAGAGTTGCTTCATTAGGTAATGCTAAATATGGACTTGTCATCGTTGATGACTTTTCTAGATTTACTTGGGCATTTTCATTATGTAATAAAAATGAAGCTTTTGAAAACTTCACAATTTTTGTTAAGAAAGTACAAAATCTCATTGGAACCACCATTGTCACTATTCGTAGTGATCATGAAGAGGAATTTGAGAATGAGTCTTTTGAGACATTTTGTGATGAAGTTGGTATTACACACACCTTTTCATTCCCTCGTGCACCTCCTTAAAATGGTGTTGTTGAGAGAAAGAATAGGACACTAGTGGAGTGTGCTCGCACTATGCTTGATGATAGCCAACTTGGCCATCAATTTTGGGCAGAAGCGGTACACACCGCTTGCTATGTGTTTAATAGAATACATTTGAGGCCCGACACTAAACAAACTTGTTATGAATTGTTGTTTGGTAGATTGCCTCAAGTTAAACATTTTCGTGTTTTTGGTTCAAAATGTTTTATTAAAAACACGTATGGTAGTTTGGACAAATTCGATCCAAGATCCGATTATGAGATTTTTGTTGGATACTCCTCACATAGCAAAGCCTACCGGATATACAACAAACGAACCTCAACGATCGAGGAATCGCTTCATGTTTCATTTAATGAAGGATTTGTTCCAACTAGAATTACTAATGATGACGACTCTATGGATGTCTTATGTGATTCAATTGGTAATTCTAATTCTAATAATTCTATTGATTCTATTGAGACTAACCCAACTAATGAATCTTTTGAGAATGTTCCTAGTGATCAGGGAATTCACAAACGGCTTCATACCGTTCGTGACCATCCTCATGAGCAAGTCATTGGCAATATCCATGATAGTGTCAAGACGAGATTGCAAGTGAACTACTTCGCTCATTGTGCCTTTGCCTCCTCGATTGAGTCAAAGAATGTTAATGAAGCGTGCGAAGATAGTGCTTGGATCTTAGCCATGGAGGAGGAACTCATTTAATTCGAGAGGAATGAGGTTTGGGAGCTTGTTCCATTGCCATCGAAGAACCACACCGTCATAGGGACAAAGTGGATCTTCAAGAACAAAACCGACGAAAACCAAATCGTCGTCCGGAACAAAGCTCGGTTAGTAGCTCAAGGCTACCGGCAAGAGGAAGGTATCGATGTCAAAGAATCCTTTGCTCCGGTAGCTAGATTAGAATCAATTAGATTATTATTGTCTTTTGCATGCCATAAGGATTTTAAATTATTTCAAATGGATGTTAAAAATGCGTTTTTAAATGGAGATGTTGTTGATGAAGTTTATGTTTCTCAACCTCCGGGTTTTATAAATGAAAAATTTTCAAATCATGTTTTCAAACTTAAGAAAGCACTTTACGGTTTGAGACAAGCTCCTCGAGCTTGGTATGACCGTTTAAAGAATTTTCTTTTGGATTTGGGTTTTAAAATGGGAGAAGTTGATTCCATATTATTTGTTAAGTATTCGAATAATGATATAATTTTAGTTCAAATTTATGTTGATGATATCATTTTCGGTGCTACTAACTTTGCTCTTTGCGAAGAGTTTTCTAATGTGATGAAGGATCAATTTGAGATGAGCCACATGGGCGAACTCAAATATTTCTTAGGTCTCCAAATTCGCCAAATGAACGATGCAATCTTCATCCACCAAACGAAGTACACGGTGGAGTTGCTAAAGCGATTTGGAATGGAGAATGCCTCCGGGAAGAAGACTCCAATGAGCACGACTACGCATCTTGATAAGGATACGGGCGGTAAAGAAGTAGACATTCGTATATATCGAGGTATGATAGGTAGTTTACTATATCTTACCGCATGTAGGCCCGATATTATGTTTGCCGTATGTGTATGTGCTCGTTATCAGTCTCAACCTAAGGAGTCTCACTTAGTAGCGGTAAAACGTATTTTCCGTTATTTAAGTTACACACTTGATTTTGGATTACTTTATCCAAAGTCTAGCACATATGATTTAATCTCATATAGTGACGCAGATTATGCGGGATGCAAATCCGACTGGAAAAGTACTAGTGGTACTTGCCATTTTATAGGAAATTCTCTTGTCTCTTGGTTTTCCAAGAAGCAGAATTCCGTATCACTTTTAACCACCGAGGCGGAATATATTGCCGCCGGTGCCGCGTGTGCTCAAGTTCTTTGGATGAGACACACACTTAAAGACTTTGGTATAAACTGTGATACTTGCCCTATCATGGTGGACAACCAAAGTGCAATATGTCTCTCTAAGAACCCGGTACACCATTTCCATTCAAAACACATAGATGTCCGTCACCATTTCTTGGATGATCATGTTGCTAAAAAGGACATCATATTAGTGTACGTTGAAACCCAGAAGCAAATCGCCGATATTTTCATGAAACCCCTAAAGGAAGACTCCGTTGTGCAGTTGCGTCGAGAATTGGGGATTATGGGTGAATCCGAGATTTAGGATTCATTTTTATTCAATAATCTCGCATGCTATGAAATTTCATTATATTTGCACATGCTAGATTAATTGAAATTTTCTGGATTTTTGTTGAATTTTCGGAATTTTCGCTCGATTTGTTCGTAAACGTCAGATTTCAGATTTTCGATGTTTAATGGGGTAGTATAATGATTAATGAGAGTTTAACAATGTTTCGTCGAAGTGCGATTAGGAGAGAACTCAAAATTTCTAATTCTAAAATTTTTGGACTCTCTTAGTCGGTCCAAGTTCATTGGCCGACCGACTAGATTCAGTTCTAGTCGGTCAGTGAATGAGCTTAGACCGACTAATTCTTGTCAGGATTTTTGGCTTCAGTTACTGTTTACAATTAGTTGGTTCAAGCTCATTGACCGACCGACTAGATCGTGATCTAGTCGGTCAGTGCTTGAACTGTGACCGACTAATTGTGACGGGGACTGTCTTGTCTTTTCGACTTCCAATCGATTTATTAAGCCCCGACCGACTTCTTTCATTTCTAGTCGATCGAAATTCCTCTCTCCAGCCCCTAAACCACGTGCCTCTTTGTCTCCCTGTGTCGAGTTCGTCGATCTCCGGCCATCTTTCCGATCATCTCCGGCCGAGGATCACTCCCTCTCCTCCTAGGTATCCTCCCTCTCTGATTTTAGACCTAGGGTTCCTTGATTTCAGTGCTTAGGGTTAGGGTTCATTGTTAGGGTTTCGGCTAGGGTTATCCTTAGGGTTTTAGTCGTCGATCTCTATTGATTACGTCGTGTCTTGCTTCGATTATGGCAAGAACACGTATTCCGATCGATCCCTCTGGTCCTTCCCCTATGACCGTCAAATCGCCCCCAAGGGAACCGTCGCAACCTAAATGCCGATCGAAAACTACCCAACCTTCGTCGTCTTCGCCTCCTCTCAAGAAGAAGAGGATGACGACCGCCAAGCCTAGAGATCAACCCAAGCCAAAACCCAAGCCTACGAAGGAAACTGTGTCTCCCTCCTCTTTCCGTACACCCACTCCTGGTGCTTCAGATTCTGACACCGAGTACAGACCCGAGACCGAGACCCATAGGGATCCTACAGCCCCTCCTAGGGAACCTGCGTCTAGCTCTCGACCCCGTACTTCCACACGTAAGCCTAAGGGAAAGGCTCCGATGCCGGTTGGCGGTGTCGATATCTCGTTATGTCGCGATGACCCGTTGTGTCTCGCGATATATAACCGTATCGAACACTGCCCGCTGCTTCTGGAGCATTTCGTTCAGTTCTCAGACTTCCCTGGCCTTGCCGATCTTCTGTCGTCTTCCGGTCTTATCGATTATCTTCGATATGACCCTAAGGCGAACCCCCACCCATATCCTCGTCTGGTCAAACTCTTCTATGCCAACCGTGTCTGGAGTCAGTACGACGCGACCCACTCAATTGAGACGACTGTCTTGGGGACACCGATTGTCCTCACGTCAGAAATCTTAGGAGAGTTGGTTGGTTGCTCGTCGTCTGGCCTCCTCCCTTCCGATATTTCCGTCGATGACATATCTTCACTTGATCAGGTCATACTTTCTGAGATCTTCCACGAGATCCCTCCCGCCATGATTGGCGTCCCCTCGAAGTCTTTCAAGCCTAATGACTGGGTCCTTAACTTGATCTTGAAGTCGTGCTTACTTCCTAAGTACGGCTCCTCTTCTTTGCCTTCCCAGCCATTCCTGAAGTTGATCTATGCCATCTTCATGGGGAGCGAGATTAACTGGGCTCGGATCATACTCGATAAGATGGATTCTTTCGAGTGTAACAGGAAGTCCACAAAGTCTGCTCATATCCCATTCCCGTGCCTTTTGACACTCGTTTTTCGCCACTTTCGTGTCCCCTTGCCTCGTGATGATGAGCATCCTCTCGGTCCCCCTCTGAACACGACAGCCGTCAAGAAGTCTCTTGCGGCGCTTCGTCACGTTCAGAGGACGACCCCCTCTGCTTCAGCGTCTGCCTCTGCTGCTCCTGCTCCCTCTACCACTCTTGACGAGCTCGCACGTTCAGTGAAACATGTGGAGTCTCGTTATGCTCGTACCGAGGAGATTCTTGCTCGTATCGCTCGTCACCTTGGTATTGAGATCCCTCCGTTAGTCTCTGACGAGGAGGAGTTGGATGAGGAGGAGATTCAGGACCTTGTTCGTGTTGCTGCTCGTGCCCATGAGGGTACTCCTGTTGCTGCTGGTGCTTCTGGTGCTTCTGCTGGTGACCCCGAGAGCACACCTGTTGCCACCGTTCATGCGGTGGATACTACGACTGGTGCTCCTGAGGCCACTACCGTTGCTGCTCCAGAGATCTCCACACCTGTCGTGCCAGAGATCACCTCTACCGTCGCTCCCGTGGACACTTCTGCTGATCTGGTGACCACCACTCCTACTGCAGATCCTGCTGCTGCTGCAGATCCTGCCGCTTCCTCCTGAGCTTCTTTGAGGACTCTCTTGATGCACTTTGGATGATAGATCTTATAGTGAGAGAGTTTGGGTAGGATAGAGTGTGGTTATGGTTTTTTGGATCATGTTGATGTATTTTGATGTATCCCTGATGTATTTTGATGGATATGTATGTTTTGTGATACTCCGATGTCTTGTGTGATATCTTGATGTATTCTGTGCACCGATCATTGGATCGCTTTTATGTATGCTGTCGATGTATCATTTTGATGTACTCATGCTTTTTATATATATATACATCGATGTTGACATTTCATTCTATTGTGCACATTATATATTCTTTTTATGTCTCTGATGTTTGATTTCGTCGCTCGACGATAATAACTTGGTTAAATAGAAACTATTTCTATGGAAACATAGAATTGTTTTCCATGCACTAAATTAACCAAGAATGTTGATATTGGAGAGTATATTCCATAACTCAATTCGTAAAATTAATTTGAGTTTTGATGATTTTATTTATCGATTTTCGACTTTGGTCTCATTGACACGCTTTGATTTATTTCGTATTTTCCTTTGGTGTCATTTGGACCGTGGTCGTATTCTATGACTCCCGTGCTTTTATTTGAAGCCATTGTTGTTGTCGTTGATCTCCTCCCACTCTTTTTGCTAATGCCAAAGGGGGAGAGATATAATAATGACGATGGGCTAAATGATAATTTAGAGCATTTTTCCAAGAATCTAATTTGATATATTATATTCAGGGGGAGTTAAGATACATAAATGGACTTTCAAATCCGATATTTCAATAATCGATTCTCATTTTATACTTTACTCGTCTGCTTGATGCTTATGAATATTATTTAATATGGAATTAACATGTCATCAATGCAGGAGGAGTAAGTAAATTTCATTTGAATTATTATTTTTTATTATTATTTATGTTGGTTTGTCATCACCAAAAAGGGGGAGAATGTTGAGTATTGGACTCCCCGGATTTGGTTTTGGATGATGAACAAACATAAATATATCGTGAACTAACACTTTGTGAGCGCAGTTATGGAGATCGTCGCCAAATTCATATGAACATCTAAAGCGACGTCTCAAGACTTCTCAAAGCACGTGATCGTATGCTTGAAGCTTCGTTGAAGCTCAAGGACGTTGATTGAAGTCATGAAGATTCGATTGAAGCTTTTGAAGACGGTATCGTCAAGTTTTATTTATAGTCTTCCAGCTTCTTTCGTAGAATGTTAAGCCTTGAGTAGGTCTTACGTTTTAAATCTTCATAACGCTCATATCTTAGATCTAGGATCTTAGTAGAAGTCCATACAAACTTTCCCGAAGCTTCGCGCTTCGATTCGCGACTTCTTGTGCATGTTAGTTGGTTCAAGAAGAAGAACCAACCGACTAGATGGTGATCTAGTCGGTCGGCAAAGCTTCTTGGACCGACTAGTTTGCGTCAGTCATTTCCAAGCTCTTTATTGTTTACAGTTAGTCGGTCTACGTTGACTCACCGACCGACTAGTTGGTGAACTAGTCGGTCAGTGATGCTTCTTTGACCGACTAGGTGAGCTTCTACTGTACATGCCAACTTACTGTTTATCGTTAGTCGGTCTATGTTCATTTGGCGACTGACTAGTTGATGAACTAGTCGGTCAACATTTGTTCTTGGACCGACTAAATCAGTTTGTGTTCAGACTATTAGTTTTATCTCTTAGTCGGTCTCAGTTGAGTTACCGACCGACTAGTTGTGAAACTAGTCGGTCAGCAACTCTTCTTTGACCGACTAGTTCCCTTCAGTCTGAACTTCTTCTTTCGGCTGTTCTACTATTAGTCGGTTCATGTTGATTGACCAATCGATTAGTTGATGAACTAGTCGGTCAGTGGTTGTTCTTTGACCGACTAGTTTGGTTCAGAATAGAGCCGTTGGAGCTTTAATTGAAATGTTTTTCTCTCTCTCTTTCCTCTAACCTATAAATACTTGGAGTGCTACATTCATTGCACTAAAGGCTAATATTAAGAGAAGTTTAGAGATCAAAGAGAAAGCATTCATTCCTCATTCAAAGCTCTTTCTTTCCAATCTTGAATCTCTCCTCACTCTTATTTCAAAAGAGAGATTCATTGATTGTGAGCCTTCCAAGCCAAGTGCTTGATTCTAGGTCACCAACAACCTCATAGCTCTCCATCGCTGATTTACATCTTGGAGCTAGGGTTTGGTGCCTCTTCATCTTCCCCAAAATCATCTTTGCCCTAATTCGTAAGTTTACTCAAGGCATATGTATTTTGTCGGTAAGAATTTCTATTTCAATTTACTTTGATATTGTAAGTGATCCACTCTCGGTTGTGAGAGTTTGTTTGTGATCCCGGGTTGTGGGAGTCACAATTTCATTTGTGTATGATTTGACTTGTGAAGGTTTTTCACAAGTATTTCATAGTGGAAATCTTGAGTTAGGGTTTCTAACTCGAGTATCCGGAGGGGATCCGGGTGTTTGGGACGTAGGATCACCGAGAACAAGTCGGTGAGACTTGGGTGGATCCGAACCCAGTAATATCGTTTGTTTGCGATTGTTTCTTTGTTGTCTAACATTTACATTTCCGCATTGTTTGGTAGAGTTTGCAAGGTAATTAGGAATTAGCCTCTTAATAATTTTAAAGTACTATTCACGCACACTCTAGTACTTGTGCAGTAGCTTAGCAGGGCATTACAGTTGGGGTTCGGAGGATAGGGACTGCGCGAGGGGCTGAGGGGGAGGCGGTGGAGTGCAGGGTCGTCGGAGTGGTGGTCGGATGGTGGCGGCGCCGATGAGCGACAGTCTCACCACAGGGGAGAGATGAATGTGGGAGGGTGAGAGCTCGCGGTGGGGAGCTGAGGAGCAGCGGGGGCTCACGGCGACGACCGCGAGGGAGGGGCAACGGTGAGCCGCCTGAGTTGGAGATCGGTGAGCTCAGTTCACCGTCGGTGGATGGAGGAGCAGGTCAAGCTTGAGGGTTGTATGCGTGTGTTTAGCTGTGAGGGAAGAGGGTTATATATAATATAGGGTTTAAAAATATAAAAAAGTAAAATAACTATTAATTACTAAATATTAACTAGTGTAATAAGGTTTCTAGTTCAGATCCGAAAATGTCGGAACTGACCAACTTAAGCGGCCATTTAAGGGGTGGTTAGGGATAAATCGTAATTACATTTAAGGCAATAGTAAAAACGTAATTAGCGATTGTAATTAGTAAAAACGATTTAATACTACGTCGTTTTTACACACGACTCGGAAAAATTCTCAAAACATAATCACGGGTTGTATCATCACGATGATCATGAATACGAAGTCCATTTCAGAGTTTGAGCTACGGAGATACGAATCTTGGGCCAAAACATCTAGGTCGTGGATTTGTGGGTTTTAGATCGGGTTGACTCCAGAAAAATACGAAAATAATATGGGGAGTACTAAATGACTATATAGTCATGTTGTAAAAGTTTCAAATTGTTTTAATAATGTTTATATAGAAAATTAATTAATAAGGCTATATCAATAATAATTGAATAGAAAATATTATATAAATTATTTAAAGGTATTTGATGACACTCGAAATCACTAAAACATGCTATAACTATTTTGGTGATTCAAAATATATTTTTTATAAATAATTTTGAAACCATTTTGATATTAAACTCAGAACAAACCAATTTAAAATAACTTTTATAAAATTATTCATAAATACTTTATGATTCTCAAAAGTATGGAATTAAGTAATAACTATGTGATCACACTTTAAACATATATTATATAATTTGTAAAACTATTTTTCAAACTAATAAATCGTATACGCATATAATCGTATAATCTAGTACGATAAATAGTATATTTAAAAATCATATAAACTATTTTAAATCCTTCAAACCTATTTGAAATTCTTTTGCAATGGAAATACGTAAAATACGTAAAATACAGAAATGCATGTATTGATGGATACGGGTCGTCACATCCTATCCACCTTATAAAAATTCCATCATCGGAATTTAGAAAACCGGTCATTGCCTAAGCAATTTAAACAATCGAAGGAAAGGCTTGTAGAATAACAACGATATAGTAAAATAAGTTATACATATAATGTGACATCATAGCATCAAGAAAGTAAGAGATGTTACTATTAACATCACCATAGCTTCCGTAATTAGTCCTGAAACTAGTATTATTACAATAGTAACCTTGACTTCTCAAGTAGCCAAATTTAATATAAGATAATGGTATCACTTGAAGATGATGGCTATTATTATGAAAATATCTGTTCGAACTTGGAACTTGAGGTGATAAGCTAGTAGCAAACTAGATAAACTTCATCAAAAGGAAGATCATAAAGTTTAAAGTTTCTACCCGTGTTAATTGTGACTAATGGGGCCTAGCCAAGGAAGTCATCAATAATATGGCATACAAAGACGTAATGACTAATCTATATGCATTCGAGCTGTTATACCTAACCAGCTAAGCATAAATAACATCAACTCCCATAAGCCCCAAAAACAAGCCAACGTCCAAAACAACACAAATAAACAAGTACAAGCCTACTTCTAAGGACCATACTTATCACCATACTTATCACCACCACTCCTTTTATCAATGCCCATAACGCCCAATAACAATCCAACACCAAAACCTTTATCCAAATCCAAGCACAATATCGACAACCAACTTCAACACCTAAGGCCAACAACATTCCAATACCCATTGACAACGATACTCCTTACCAACACCAACAGTCGACATCCACAACTCTCATCATTAACCCCAAACAAGCCAACAACAAAGAAACCCGAAGGATTGGACCCAATGAGATGTCCAAGCATGCCACCAAAAGGGGCAAGATCCAGGACAATGAGCTCAAAAGAAGACCAAGAATCGCGAATTTCCAAGATCTCAACCACACGATGGTGGTGAGGGGGGTGGTGAGGATCGTTGCTAAGCCCAAAAATCCTAAAATATATCGTCGAAGGGCTATCAGCTGCCGTCGAAACATGTTGCGCGACAGCGACGACTGATCAGAGGTGACGAGCGGCGTGGCAGGTGCTGTCGGAGGAGGTTGAAGTGATATGGGTTGGGCTCACAGGGAAGATGCTGGGTGAAGAAGTGGGTGTCTTCGTGGCGGCGAGGAAGCCACATGATGGGTTTGGTGATGGAAGAGATGAGGGGAATTAAATGGGGCATCGAAGTCATCGATAGGGTGCGGTAGGGTAGGCAAGGCCGGGGCTCGATGAGAGAATGCAGGCAAAAGGTACTAAAGAGGGGGATGGTAGGTGGGAAGATGATTCAACCCATGGGAAATAGGGTACAAGATAGATAGAAGAATAATTACGATCTTAAAAGAGATAAAGAGGAATTAACTACCTATATTTACACATCTCAGATTGGTTCGTCTCAATTAGTCCTGCACCGTCCTCAAATGCTTCTGAGCGTCCTTTGATCTGCTTCCGTTTGTCGAACTCAAACTTCGGACGATCGAAAAAAATTCGAATGCTACCCTCTGTATAAAAGAGTATAGCCATAGTTTAGTTGAACTAAACGCGGCTAGGAAGTATTCTAAGAATAAATAGGACGATCAGAAGGCCATTACAAGTAGGACGATGACGATGAAATGAATGAACGGTTTTATTGTATGGAAGGTCACTCTAATTGTTATCAAAGGAAGGTACTGATTGGATATAAATTGCATATTTTCCCCCTAACTACCCCCATTTTGTGCTAAGAATTATACTTAATATTGCTCTTTTGAGTGAATTTTCACTTTATGTTTCATTTTAGGGCTTACTCTCATTCTTGGCACAAAACATGGATTTTATCGTCTTTATTGGCTTCCTGATATTTTTCATATGCTCATGGTATTATTATGATCATATTGTCAATTTTTGAGAATTATTCGAGCAATTGATTATTTTATATGATTTTGGGAGGTCAATATTAATTTATAATAGTCATTATATTAATTTTCTCATCAAATTTGACTAATTTCTCCTTCTTCTATTTTTCATGTACTCCTGGGAGTCTTGGAGATTTTTCAGAATTTTCTCGGATTTTTCTAAGATTTCTAGGTATTTTTTGGGAATTATTTGGAGAAGAAAATGGGGTTTAAAGCAGAGAAAAGGAATTTAATGGGGGCGCCACGTGGCGCGATCGGGAGGCGCCATGTGGTGCCATCTGTACCATCCGTTCATTTGAAACCAGAGCCGGCCCGCTGTTTAGTTTTTTTTAAAAAACTAAAATAAAAAAGGGCAAAAGGCCTGCGGCCCGTTCTTTGAGCGGGCCGCTGTAAAAATTAAAATAAAATAAATTAAAGCGCAGAGCCTTTCCACTGCTGTGCCTCAAGGGATGCGGGGCACGCATTTTTCGTGTGCCCCCCTCCTAATTTGGGCGCCCCGCCCTGAAGCGGGCGTTCAGAGCCCGCGGGTCGGGCGCCCCACGTGCCCGACCCGCAAGCCCACTCCCTTGATTTATTTCGCCTGTGCGAAAATTCCAGGGCCGGTGCGTTTTTTACAGATTTGAGGGTTTTTGGGGAGTCTTCTTCACCAAATAGGCTAGGGTTAGGGTTGGAAGCCATGGGAGCTTGGAAAGCTTGGTGGAGGAGCAAATTGGAGGAGGCTAGGGCTCATTTGGAAAGATATTGGTGAAACCTTTACTCTTCCCCTTTGTATTTTGATATCTCTATGTTGTAATGAACTTGGGTTAATTTTGAATGAAATTTCCATCTTGTTTGATATGATTGTGTAGTGTTGATTTGGTGTGGGTTGTAATTCATGATGATGAGTTGTTAATTTTGGCTCTAATTTCCTCTTGCCTACTATCTTGCTAATCTTGGATGAACTGTTAGGGCACGATTTCATTGGTTAAGTCCCAAGAGGGCACACTTTGAGAAGAGACCATGTTCATGATTGATTAGTGCTATGATGATGCATCCATGCTTATTGCAAATTTTTGTGTTCATGAATGCTAAATATTTCGATTGAGTGTCTTTAGCCGGATAATCAATTGAGTTATATGCGGGTAATTAGAGCTTGGTTAACACCAATCTTAGTGAACCCATAACCCATGCCTCCTCGCCTTGCTATCCTAAATCCCCATTTGGTTCTCTAACCCTACCCATTTAGGTTAGGATTGTAGCTTCACCAAATATTTTTTTTCCTCGTCCATCCACTTAGCGAGGTAGTTGTAACACGCTATTATCTCTATTTGTCGATCAATTTTGCAAGTGTAGAACGACTTGTCCCTGTGATCCGACCCGGTACTCACCAGTTATTTTTTATTGCATTGACGCTCCTATGCATGGGACTGGAAGACGTGTCTTTGCGCGTCCTCCGGTTCAAATCAGGTACTAGAATAAGATTCATCAAAATGGAACACGAGTTCCTAGTTGAGGGTTCAAGAGTTCGAAGAAGGTAATGAGGATCAATATAAATGGATCGTTGCGACTTTTTGTGATAAGAAGCAATGGAAAGCTTCCAAATCAAGAATGGTGTATGCTACTAAGATGATACCTATAGTATGATAATGTATACTGGCGATGATAATGAAGGTATTGGGCGTCAAATCGACGTAAAGGGAAAGGTTCAGATATACCAGTGATTACTGGCTCTGTAGACTCAGCTTCTCTAGTTGTCATGATGAGTGCTTGGCGCCTGGGCTGGTTCAGCTTGGTCTGTTGAAAGACTCGATGTTGTGGAGATAGGGGTGGTTTACGATGTTCCGATCATGAAGCTGATGCAATCGGAGTCATTTTGCTTGATGATGTAGCGAGAACAATTCCTGGTAGAGTGCTCAGATGCCCCACATAACAGGCATTGGTTGAGTAACTGGCAATAGTTCTTCTTGACATGCCCTGGTCGGTTACAATGGTGGCACAACATCTGGGATCGGTTGTTGACTGTAGGTGGAGGACTTTAAACATGGTAGTTTGTATTGGTCTAAGAGCGTCTCTCGTTGGTTCAATGGGATGCTTACTTCCTCCAACCTGAGCTGTTTCATGAAGTTTATCAACATCCTCATAGTTACGTGCTGCTTCCAGTATTTTCTCATCGGAGGTTAGATTAGCAGATGTCATCGATGCTTGAACGTTGTAGTTTAAATCTTGATTGAACTGGAATGATTGGTCCTCAGGATCCTTGACTGGATGAGAAGCGAAACGACTGAGCACAGAGAGTAATCGATGTTGGAGTTCCATCATTTCTCTTACGATTTCCACGATGTCGTTGTCGACGAAACCATTTCCATTACGAGTGTTGGATTGACCTGCCATGTTGTAAAATAAACCACAAGGTAAGTTAAGTGAAAATGTATTATAGTTGTACACTTAGATATTATTGTCGTCCAAACCGATCTTAAAGTATTCGCAATAGCATGGACCTGCATGGGCCGCCACTAAAACCTGTCATGCCCCGCTCTCCATTCTACTTGGGAGCGAGGACGCGAGCAGGTCCGCGGTGTGCTTAAAATAAGGCGGAGTACTTTTTTCTTTTCTTCCTTCCTCCTTGGTTTAAACACACTAAGCGTCTATGTAAAATTACAGGTCCTTAAATGCGGATTTAAGAAACATCTCAAACGACATTATTACATATCAAGTGTACAATAATTAACATACATGGCAAATACAACAAATACAACAAATTACATTATAGAAAGTGCTGATGCGAATGTAAATAAAATGTCCTAGTCTTTTGTGGGTTGGAACTCTACGCGATCCTCGAGCGTTGGCTCGACCTCTGTAGTAAGATCCTCTGTAAACTCACTTTCAAGTCCTAACGGACATTTCATAAGACAACAAAATGAAATGCCCGTCAGCGAGGGTTACTCGGCAAGTATATTCCCATAGTAAATGAAAAGGTAAAAACAATACATATAAAAGAGGCATGAGTTAAAGCATATTTTGAGCATGAGCATGGTATGTTAAAGCGTGGTAGGAAATGTTATACTAACATGGCATAGAAATTAAGAGCATGGTATACGTTTCATATGAACATTTAACGAGTTTAATTCGTAAAAACTACATCATATGAAAGTGACGCGAGGACGCGCATAGTGAGATATATAAGGTCTGAATCGATATTAGCTAGTAGTTAGCATTTGATATTATTAGCAATATGAATTGAAAGAGTTTGCAACCTTTAGCAGTTAAACGATTGATAGCAATTTGCAATCTGTAAGGAAAAGACTGCATAAAACTATGAAGTGTATACTTACTAACATTTGTTCTAGTGTAAAGCCCAATGTCCAATAAAGGTTGTTACTAAGATGTACCAGAACATCGAGAGCTACCCGTAGTTCTCTCCTTACCGACTCCATCAGGACGACGGTCAAGATTTATCAGCAGGGTGGATTTAGTCAATCAGCAATCTCTACTACAGTGGACTACCCCATCCCACGGGTCAGGTCAGATGTCTGGTCAAAATACGGGTACATCAGTCGTTCAGTTTGTTCTATTCATTTGCATCTTATCAGATGCGTACATTTGTTCCATGGTGTCTCAATATTCCTTACCATGATTCTCACACAATTTTAAAACCTTTTGATTCAATTCATCAATTAAACGAAACATGTAACATGTAATAATATAAAGAAATGAGCACAGAAATGATTCCAACTGATCAAATGAGTTTAATTAAACAAAATATTTTTTCTAAGGCTGGTAGGTAGTTCTCAAGATTTTAAAATTAATAATAGACATTTTTAAATAATTTAAAAGGGCCAAAAACTAATTTTAAATCAAGAATTGATTTTTACAATATATATTCAAAGATTTATTTATGGCAAACCATACGTCGGAATTCTTTCAATAAGGGGTCAAAGTGACTGTCTCGTTTAGGACTACGACATATATTTTTCTCGTACGTTAGTGTACGTGAAAATTTTACATTATACATCTTTAAGTGATAATCGCTTAATTGGGTTTTATCTTCAAAAATTTACCGTGCAAAATATACTTGCCTTTTGACGATGAAACTAGCTCCAATGCGTCTGTTTCGTCGAACCGGACTTTTTGGCTCCTTCCGTGTATTTTCTGACACCTACACAATATATTATGAATATAATCTAATTTACTCTCATATAATATAATAATATAAATACTCATATACTAAAATACGTATATAATACATATTATACCGTATATCACAACGTATCTCTCTTTCTATCTCTCTAACTCCATCACTCGAAGCAGCAGCGGCGGGGAGGTTTGCATTTGTGGGAGCGCCGGCGAAAGTTTGGTGGTCAGCAGATGGTGGCTGTCGACGCGTAGAGAATGGGCTCGGAGGCTTGCTTATGGAGATCGCGGTGGAGATCAGATGGTTGCAAAAAAGGGGGCGTTGTGGCGGAGTTCGTCACGACGGGTCGAGCTTAGTGTGGGGGAGGGAGGTGGCACTGGCGAGGGTGCGCACGGCGGTGACGTCGCCGGAGGGTGCGGAAGGGGAGAGTGGATGGTGGCGATGCCGCTGCCTTGGGCTATTGTTGGGGTTTGGAGGAGAGTGACGGCACGAGGGGCTGGGGGGCGGTGGAGTGCGGGGTCGTCGGGGGTGGTGTCCACACGGTGGTGGCGCCGGTGAGCGGAGGTCTCACCACAGGGGAGATATGAACGTGGGAGGGTGAGAGTTCATAGTGGGGATCTGGGGAGCAGCTGGGGCTCACGGTGGCGACTGCGAGGGATGGGCAACGGCAAGCCGCCTGAGTTGGAGATCGGTGAGCTCCATTTGCCGTCGGTGGAGGGAGGAGCAGCTCAAGCTTGAGGGTTGTGTGTGTTCAGCTGTGAGAGAGGAGTGTTATATATAATATATGGTTTGAAATATAAAAATGTAAAATAACTATTAATTATTAAATATTAACTAGTGTAAAAAGGTTTGTGGTTCAGATCCGAAAATGTCGGATCTGACCAACTTAAGCGGCCATTTAAGGAGGTGGTTAGGGTTAAATGGAAATTACAGTTAAGGTAAAAGTAAAAACGCAATTAGCGATTGTAATTAGTAAAAACGATGTAATACTATCGTTTTTTGCACACAATTCCGAAAATTCCTAAAACCTAACCACGGATTCGTATCATCGCGAGAATCACGAATACGAAGTCCATTTCAGAGTTTGAGCTACGGAGATACGAGTTTTGGACCAAAACGCCTGGGTCGCGGGTTTGCTGGTTTTCGGTCGATTGGACTCCAGAAAAGTACAAAAATAATATGTGGAGTACTAAATGACTATATAATCATGTTGTTAAAGTTTCAAATTATTTTGATAACGTTTATATAGAAAATTAATTAACTAGGCTATATCAGTAATAATTGAATAGAAAATATTATATAAATTATTTAAAGGTATTTGATGACACTCGGAATCACTAAAACATACTATCACTATTTTGATGATTCAAAATATATTTTTAATAAAGGATTTTGAAACCATTTTTGATATTAAACTACTGACAACCATTTTAAAATAACTTATATAAAATTATTCATAAATACTTTATGATTCTCAAAAGGATGGAATTAAGTTATAACTATGTGATCACACTTAACATATATTATATAATCTGTAAAACTATTTTTTCGAACTACACATATAATCGTATAACCTAGTACGATAAATATTATATTTTAAAATCATATAAACTATTTTAAATCCTTCAAACGTATTTGAAATCCTTTTGCAGTGGAAATACGTAAAATACGAAAATACATGTATTCATGGATACATGCCATTACAGTTGGGAAGGTTGGGTTGGAGTTGTGTGGTTGTACATCGGGCTTTGGGTGTAGTGTTGTATATGAGAGTGGATTGTTTCTTGTAAATGTTGTTGTACCAAGAAGATGTAAAAATATGAATGATTTTTTTCTTTTATTGGATCAATTGTAGTTGCCACATATGGAGATGAGAACGTTGTGGCACGTTGGCTTAGGCACATGATCCCATTAGGTTTTGTATATGCATCATGTGCATTATGTGTGATGTGTTGCATATGCCTTGTATGTGTGTTATGTGTGGTATGACTACTTTCTGTTAACATGCATATGGGTATGGCTTCTTTCAGTTGATGTTTACTTTCCTTAGTTGTTTATTTTACATAGTTTTAGTTCTTCACTTAGTTATTTCATGTAGCCGTTTACTTTCCTTGTGCACTTGCTTCACTTGTTTACCTGATGCACACTTCCTCTCATGCATTACAATGTCAAGCATAGTTACTCCATTTCTAGAGTTGTGCACTCCTGCTAGACATGCTTTGACGTGTCCTCTCCCCATTTCCCACAGGTAGTAGCAGGTGGACCCTTCAGCAGGAATTAGAGTTGGAGACTGAGGCCTTGGGTATGTAAGGATCGCCTTACCCTTACAATACTAACAACAACACACTAGAGAGGGGGTGAATAGTGGAATGGCACAAATTGTGTATTTAAAAATTAAACTTGTAAATGTGGAATTATAAATGCAAGAGGAATTTAAACACCACAAAAATCCAAACGCAAACACAAGATGTTACCCCGGGTTCCCCAAACTTGGGTACGTCCAGCCACACCAATATCCACTATAATTCTCACATAGAGAAGTGAATACAATCTCACACAGAAATATCTCACACAGAGGATTTGGATTCTCACACAGAGAAATCCTCGCTCTCACACAGATAGACCTCACACAGAGGATTTAGGATTCCCACAAAGAGATATCCTTGCTTTCATACAGAAAGACTTTTGTTCTCACACAAAGAGACTCAAACTCTCACACAGAGAGAAGACAACCAACCCTTACACAGAAGGTTATACTCTCACACAGAGAGTAATTAGCTCTCACACAAAAAGCTAGGGTTTCAATGAAATAATAAAAAAACAAATACTCTTACATATGCCTTGAGATGAACTTACTCATTAATGAATGCAAGGCATGGAAGAGGATCTTCAAGTGATGAGAATTGCTAGAATTGCACTTGGATGATTTCCCCTGAGCTTGACTTCAATGCATGAAGGAGAGAATGAGCTCTAAGAGGGAAATGAGAGAGTTTGAGAATGACTTATTTAATCTCTAAGGATTTTCAATAGCATCAATAAGTTCATATGAACTCAGCCCTCTAATATATATAGGAACCCTATATCAACTGATCGCTCCGGGATGTGACCCAAAGAACGGTTGTAGTTTTACCGCAAGCGCACGGTATAGCGGCGAGCGGGTTATCGAACACAGGGAGGACGGATGACCGTGCTTGTTCCAATCAACCTGGCTATTTAAGAAGAGAGAAATTTGCCTTTGGTGATCCTGTCACAATCGTCAGACAAAGTACGGAAATATCAAATCAAATAAAAGACGTCTAGGGAATGGAGAATCCCCGCTACTCACCGTATCTCGTCAATGTGGTTCATTGGTATCAAAATTGCTAGGGTAGAGATTCGGATGAACTAGTTGCAACCGAATGTAGAACCAAGCTCACGCTCTCGCGCTGTTGCCGGTCTATAGCTATCCTAGGTTCGGGTCCAATCTCTTGCAAACCCTAGCCTAGGGAAGCTAGCCTTAGGATCAACATCATCGTTCAATCGCACCCCGAGCCCACTCTCGTGCAAACTCGGGCCACGACCTAGGTTGGGATAGTTCCTACCTGTCCAATCTCTTGCAAACGGGTATCGGCACGGAATTGCAACCGGAAACCCTAGTATCGGTCCAATCTCTTGCAAACCGATACTTCGGAAATTCGATTCCAACCCAATTCGGATTTCTAGGGTTTCCTATCGAATTGGGATCCAATCTCTTGCAAATCCCAATCGATATGAATACCTAGCCATCCGTAGTAAATTGATCCCAATCTAATCCCTAATAACAATTCTAGCACAATTTCTACCAATTCATCACAAATATGAAATAGGGCTTGTAGGGTTCATCCCCACGCCCCAAGACGTGGAGACTACTCACAATTCATAGAGCAAACACAAAAATAATCAATGAAATTAACAAGAGAATTCATCACAATATTGAGAATAGCAATAAAAATAGAATTTTTAGGGGAGAGAGACACAAACCAATGGAGTTCTTCAATTAATCCAACAAAAATCAACTTTTGTCTCCTCTCCAATCAAAAGAATAAAGCTAAAAAGTTAATCCAAAAAGTTGCAAAAATCTAAAAGAAAAGCTCTCAAAACTAGGGTAAAAACAGGGGTTAAATACCCCCCAAAATCGTCCAAAAACTGTGACCAAAATACCCCTGCATAGCCTGTTTTCCGTAATTTTCGCTACAGGCAGCGCGTCGCACTCGGCCGAGTGACAAAAGTCGCTAGGCCGAGTGAAAAACCCTGTAAATTTCCAGTAAGTCTCGATCTTCAGGGGTCTTCACTTCGGGGGCTGCTCGGCCGAGTGAGTTGTCGTCACTCGGCCGATGGCTTCTTGGTACTCGGGCGGTCGAGATTATCCACTCGGCCGAGTGGGTCTTCTGAAGCTCAGGCAGACGAAAACAGCAAGTTGGCGATTTTTGAATAGCTTCGTCTGGGCGCCACTCGGGCGGACGGGATCTCGTCACTCGGCCGATGCGGCTACCGATGCTCGGCCGAGTGCACATGTAAATCGTGTCTGATCCGGTCGGCCGAGCGGTGTCTCGCTGGTCGGCCGAGTGACTCCTTCACTCGGCCGAGTGAGACACCAAAAATGCCCAGATTGCATGTTTTGGCCTCCTCGTCGCTCCTGCGACGTCCGTTCTTCTTCCGCTCCTCTCCAACAGCAAAATACCCCTCGGGGATGTCGTCGGTGACACTCTGGAGTATGCGTATCTCGAGATCACTCCGAATCGCTCCAAATCACCTGAAATGCGACAAAAACAACAAATCGTGAAAAGCATCGCAATATCGTCGATATATCGTGAAAAACATGATTTGGTCGATCTAAATGGCATGCAAATATGCGGGAAAAAAGTGTAAAATAAGGAGTGATCAAAATCCCCCAAGCTTACCTCTTACTCGTCCTCGAGGAAGATACGTAAAAGGCGAACCCGGTGGATTCGGAAAACAAAAACGGCGAAAAAAGAAAAATGAAAAACGGAGAAGAATGAAAAACGAAATAAAAAATAAAAAAGAAAGAAGCGAAGAGGTAAGCTGCTAGATCATTTTCTCAGGACGTGGGTTTCACTTACTCATATAGCATGCACCGAATGAAAAACACATGTCAAAGAGTTTTATTTTGATATCAGAGTATAATAGTGCAAATAGAAATTGAAAACCCACGAACAACGATATAATCATGAAAAACGGAATAGTTTTATAATCAACATTGTCTGAATCATTTAAAGCGGTATACAAATCACAGATCACACACTTTTCAATTGAATGCTTTCTATCAGGAGTATAAGAGTATCACACAATAGAATAGAGAGAATAGAAAAGTATGGATTTCATGAAATGAACGCTAGGCTTAGATTTCTGGATTTCGTAAAGCTAGAAATAATCTCACCGAGTATAGAATATTACTTAGCCTAGGTTGTCGTGCAACGTCAAGTAGTCACTCTCTCACACATCAATGGATTCTCTCCCCCAAGCTTATCTATAAGCGTGGTGGCATAAAAAATATTTACATCCCCATTTCTATAAAGCTCCAAAAGTAAATGAAAATAAACACGAAAAGAGAGAAGAAGGAAGAAAGTGAGATGGGATCTTTTATTGAGGATTTTTTTTCTCTTTTCTTTTTCTTTTGTCTTTTTCTTTTGTTTTTTTTGATATAGCATATATACACAATGATCCTAACTCAAAGAGAGATAATGATATACAAGAATATTTTCTCCTTTTTTCTTGGGAGTTTTGGAGCTAGGAATTAGTAGCGGGGGAAATGCCATATAATAGAATCGCTAAGGGGAGATTCACCAATGATTTTAAAATAGAGAAATGATGTTCAATATTTGTGGAGAAAGAAATAAATATATCTCTCGGCTCACTCTATAAGACATGCACGACAACTTCAACAGGGTAATTTAGTCTACTCAGTTCGATCACAAAAAAGCCAACTAATCCAGATTTATCATAGCTAACATCATTCAATCATCCTGAAGTGAAATGTACAAATCATGCATATAGAAGTGATATAGGAAAAGAAATCGGTACTCCAGATATATGCATTCAATACGTGAATCTTGGTGTGTTTTCTGCGATAGCATACATATGAATATTCAGACTCAGCTAACAATAAAACTTCATCCATTTTCATGTGGAAAAGTGTGGGTTACCATTCCTAAATGCAAGGCGATGTCATAGCATATGATATCAGAAACAAAATCTAAGACACGACAAATATAGCATGCATATAGAGAAAGCTAACGCCACGTAATCATCATCACAGAAAAGTCATCTCTAGCATGAGATGAAAAAGAAATAAAGATAAAGGGAAAAATAAAACTATTTACAATGCAGCACACAAGGAAAATAAGGAAAACGTGATGCATGGTAAAATAAAAGAAAAAATGATGAAAATAAGTGCAAAAGCGGAAAACGGTGTGAAAAACTAAAAACAAAGGTGGCAAATCGAAAAAGAACGTGAGAACTCACTCCCCCAAGCTAAATGGCACAGTGTCCTCAATGTGCAAAGTGTGGCACACCGAGAGACAAGTAATGGGAGGGGCAAGTGAGGATGCATGCATGATTAAAAATAAAGAAAATATAAGAAAAAAAAAGAAAAAAAAAGAAAGGAAAATATGATGCGGCCATGATGCATGCAAATAAAGGAGTGATACGGATATAAGGATGTGACACCAAAAACTCTCCCTCTCTCCCAAAAAGATATATGAAGATACGATCAGAATGAGAATCCCAGACTAAGTGAGGGGAGGGGGGGTGGACAAAAATGCATCAGGACCCAGCAGAAACGGGCAACACAACGGCAAAAATAGTCGATGGCATCAAGGGTGCCTAAGAAGGTGGGGCTGCACCGTCTTTATCCTGAGGCAGAGGAGGAGGAGGTGGTGGTGGTGGCTGCTAAGCTGGGGTGGGTGTGGGAGTGGAAGCAAGCTGAGTGTGTGTGGGGGTGTGTGTGGGAACCTGCCGGGTGGGTACGTGCTGGGTGGGTACGGGTACGTGGGGGAGACGCTCAAGGACCTGGGTAAGACAGTAGTGAATCTGCGGGAGCAGGTCAAAGCGGCCAGCCATCGCAGAGACGGTGGTGGACAGGGTCCTAAGGTCGCCTCTGAGGCCACTCACCGCCCCCTCGAGAGCACGTATGCTCTGAAGTACAGTGTCGGGGGGAGGTGGTGCAGAGGGACGAACCGGTCTGTGCTGTGCGGGTCGGGGCTGGCGTACTCGGGTCGCGTAGGTGATGGGCTCAGCAGGGAAGGGAACGAAAGGTGCTGCGCCCGCAAATGTAGGCCTGGCCTCAGTGTGAGGCTGGGGCACCGGCTGGTGAGAAGTGGAGGCAGCAATGGCGAAAGAAGAGTACAAGAGTGGCAGCGAGGTGGCCAAAGAGGTCGGTGGCACAGAAGTGTGGACAGACGCCACGACACTCTCAGAAAATACAGCAGCGGTGGAGACAGAGGTGACTGCCGCTGGGGAGGAAGAGTGTGGTCCGAAAGGCGTAACCCCAGCGGAGATCATGCTAGCCATGGTCTCCACGACCGCGGCAAACGAGGGCTCTCCACTCTCAACAAAGGTAGGTGGGCGCTCGGGGAGTGCGGAGCAAAGAGGCTCGACGGACAGAGGGCCAGAAGTGGTGGTGGGAGTGGTGGTGAGCGTAGTGGAAGCGGTGGAAGCGGGCTCAGCTAAGGTACTCCCGACACCGACAGAGGTGTCAGGAGCAGCGGAAATATCTGGGGTAGGCTGAGGGGCCACGGGGTCAATAGGGGCAGCAGGCTCGGCAGGGTGTGTAACAGGGTCTGCGGGGGCAGCCTGGGCAGCGTGGGCAGCGTGGGCCTGCTCGGCCTCCTCGGCCTCGAGCACGTAAGCAGCTGGGATCAGAACATCCATCGCAGGGAGCCAGTCCACCTGGGCCGGTGCAATCTGAGTCCGAGCTGGGCTCGGAAGAATCATGTAATCGGCCCCGTAAGGGCCGTGCAACCAGACCCAGTGACGCTCACCGTGCGGACGAAGCATCTTCATCCGGGCCATAACATCAATCGACAGAGAAGTGGGGCCCGGTGCTCGTCGCAGGTCGTCAGGGAAGTCCTCGCCGGTCATAAGGGCAAGCAAGTTGATCAGGCCGCCGCAGCATATCGGTGAGCGAGCGCCCACCGATACAATGATGCGGTCCAAAAACCAAGCTGCGACATCAATCACAACGGCGAAGACAAGCTCATCACCATCCCTAGATAGAGCTCTGGGCCGTGTCATCACGTAGAGCATGTAGAGCTCCGGCGTGGACATCGTGCCCGTCTCATATCTGGCCAAAAAGGTCGTCGCCATAAGGCGCTGGGCTATACGGAGGCAGGGGTGGACAATGGCCGAGGCCTTGGCCCTACTAGGGTCAAAGGCAGCGTGGAGACCCGTGATCTGGGCCCAGAAGGCACCGGCGTCGAAGGAAGGTGGGGGGATATGGGTGGGGGCGTAACCTCGATCGGCCCCGGGGACGTCGGGCCACGAGAAGAAAGCTCTCATCATACCGAGAGTGACCTGGCACTCCTGGTCCATAAACCGAAACGAGCATCCCTCGTCGGTCCGGGCGATCGAACTAAGCACCTCAAGTGTCGGGCGGATAAATGTGTCCGCCGACACCTGAAAGAAATCTCGCCAGCCCACGTTGTCGTACAACGTGAGCATCCCCTCTAGTACCCCCAGGCGTCCTAGGTCAGCGAGGTGTGCAAACCTGGAGGGTACGATCGAGCGCTGGGAGATACGCTCGAAGACGGCGCGGTGTGCGTCGTCTCGGAACGTAATCCCGAGCGGCCCGACAAGTGGAGCCGGAGGTGGTGGCTGTGCAGCGGCAGGGAGTGGCTGTGCGGGCTGTGCGTGCGCTGCAAGCTGTGTGGGGTGTGCGGGGCCTGCATGTTGTGCTGGGTGGATGGGGTGTGTGGGAGAAGGCGGAGGAGAGTCCTCCACCTCGTGGGAGGGGCCGGATCATCCGAACGCTTCCGCTTGGCGGAAGCTCTCCTCGACCTCGGCCGTGTCCGGGGCGGCATATGGGCCCCGAGCGCGCGCCGAAAAGTGTAACAAGTGCGGCGTGTGCAAAATAAAGGAAAGAGTATACCCCGACACGCCGCGAGTGCTAAGCAATGGAAGCGTGCGAAGACAACGCCTCCACGAAGCCCAAATCAGTCCCGAGAAGCTCCCCTGGGCTCCCCTAAGCTCCCAGAAACAACCTGCGCATGAAATGGAGATATCAGCGAGTAATATTCAAAACGTATGGAGCATTAGGGGTATAATAGATAGATATAGAAATCAATTTGGGTTTGGGGTTCGTTTAACACGTGGATCCTCGAAAAATACACAAAAAGAGGAGAAATAGGCGAAATAGGCGATACCGGAGGTGACCGGAGTGGTGGCCGCCGGCGGCGACTCGGGCGAGGCGCGGCGGAGCTCGGCCGGCGGTGGCTGGCCGAGCGGCGGCGCGGCGACCGGTGATCGGGCGAGTGAGGGCGCGAGCGAGGGGAGTCGGGCGAGGGAGCTGAACAGTCGGGGGGGATTGGGTTTTTTGCGTTTCGAAAAACGTGCCCCCCCCTCGGCCCCTTATATAGCAAAAGTTACGACTCGGCCGAGTGACAGGGTCACTCGACCGAGTGAGATCAATGGAAAATTCCTCCCCGCTTACGCTTCGGCAGAGTGGCCTTGCCAGCCTCGGCCGAGTGGAGTAAGTCCATTCGGTCGAGTGGCTCAAGCTACTCGGCAAGACTCGCCCTAGGAGCGTATCAGTTTTACTCGGTCGAGTGAATATATATACTCGGCCGAGTAGCAGTTGTACTGAAATCAGGAAAATAAACAAAGAGTTGGGTACATCAGACTTCCCTCGTTCGTGAGCGGCTCGGCCGAACGAACTTGTGTACTCGGCCGAGTGATTAGTATACTCGGCCGAGTGAGCCTTGTATTCTGCTGTTTGTCTTCGTTTTGGCTCAAAACTCCGTCTTTCTTCCTCCAGTCGATTTCATCTTCCTCCTAAGCATCGAGCGCCTTCTTGGGGCGCTCCTTGTCACCTCGTTCATCCTCCTCATGATGGATTTACCTATCTCCTCTCCTGTCAAGAAAAATCGGACCCGTTATCACAAAATTTTTGGGCGAACGACTCAAAACACTAAAAATTTCTTAAAACAAAAATAAAGAAAAAGTAAAAATAAAGCAATAACCGTCGGGTTGCCTCCCGACAAGCGCTCGTTTAAGGTATTGAGCTCGACCCCCTATAATTTTCAATCAATGCGGGATGTTTGGTGCATATGAGATGCACCCATCAAACTTTCCGGGGAGAACGCTTGGATTCGAAAGTTGCGGCGGCGTGTTCTCCCTCGGTGGTCTCCCGTCTCGAATAGTGTTGGGGGGAGGCTCCCCCAAGCTAGCATTTGCTCCGGTCAACGGCTTTACCGGTGATGCCGATCTCCGTGCCGGCGGAGCTTTCTTCGGAGACTTTAATTTCGAGAGCTTGCAGAGCTCTCGAATCCTTGCGACATCAGCGTCGCCTTCATCATTTTCAGCGGAGAAGTCGGGGGAATCATTTGTCTTCTCTTCTTGGCCTAAATCCGGGCCTTCCTCGAAATCCTCATCGAATAGAGCGCCGATTGAGTGGGGGATTGCCTCCTCAATTACCTCATCAAGGAGGTCCATGTAATCAAGCTCCTCGTGGTAAGGCATGTGCTTCATAGCCTTAGGAATGTGAAGCTCCACCTCGATGTTTCCGACGTTCAAAGTTAGGGTACCTTCTCGCACGTCGACAATCACACCGGCGGTGGCGAGGAACGTGCGTCCAAGTATCAATGACGTATCTCCCTCCTCCTTAACGTCCATGATCACGAAATCACATGGCAAGCATATTCCCCCCGGGACTTGAAGCGGGATATCTTCGGCGATCCCTACCGGCCTTGTTATTCGCCCATCGGCCAATTGTATCCGCATGTCGGTAGGTTTCAACTTCGTCCCGGTGTTTAGCCTTAAGAACATGGAGAGAGGCATGAGGCTTACACTAGCCCCTAAATCCACCAACGCCTTTTGGAGAGGGACGCCGCCCAAGGTGCAAGGAATTCGAAAACTCCCCGGATCTTTGAATTTGGCCGGCTCTTTTTCTCTCTTGGTGAACCAAGAGCCCTCCTCGGCTAGCATGATCTTTTCCTTCCTCTTTCTCCCCGAAATCAAATCCTTTAAAAATTTAGCATATGTGGGGATTTCCACGATGGCGTCGAGGAAGGGAATGTTGAGGCTAACTCCTCTCAGATACTCGAGAAACTTCGCTAGCCTTTTCTCCATTTTCGCTCTAGCGAGCCTTTGGGGGAATGGGACCGGTGGCATGAAGCGCCTCTCCTCAATCAATTGCTCCGCTCTAGATTTCTCCTTCTCTTGCGGCTCTTTTTCCTTCTCAACTTCAACTACCGGCTCAATTGGCTCTAAACTTTCCTCCACGGGCTCCTCGGTGGGAATCATGGCGGGGGTGGTGTCCTTCCCGCCTCTAGTAGTGACGGCAACCACGGCATTGATGTGTCCGGTGTTGCCCCGTGGGTTTTGCTCGGGTTGCGCCGGCAAATGTTGAGTGTTCCGATTGAGCAACGCCAATTGTTCCGATATTTGAGCCACAACGGTTGTAAGGGAGTCTTGCCCCGCCTTCAAGGTAGCAGTTACCTTCTTTTGCTCGACCATAAACGCCTCCACTCTAGCTTCGAAGTCGGATTGTTGTTGAGCTTGTGGAGGGTTTTGATTTTGATTTCTCCACCCTTGGTTGTATCCGGGCGGCCTATAAGGTGGAACTTGTTGCTTCGGTTGGAAATTTTGTTGTGGAGGCCCCCTCGGCGGATAGTATTGTTGTTGGGGTGGTGGTGGTCGAGCTTGTTGAGGTGGTTGTTGTGGCGGGTTCAAAGCTCCTTCATTGTTGGCGTAAGAGAAACCGGGATGATTTCTTGTGGCCGGATTGGCCCAATACCCTTGGTTCCCCGCAACATATTGTACTTGCTCCAAGGATCCTTCTCCTTGCTCTCCTCCCGAATACATGGCTTGAGATTGGTCTTGCCAATCACACATTTGGTTCGTCGGCGCGGAGGCGGAAGGGGTTCCTTGGGGCCCCGTGATAAACTTCTCCAGTCTCTCCACTACCTTGTGGAGAGAATCAAACTTGCTTGTGAGCTCCGCCACGGCCTTCACCTCATAGATACTAGTCGGCTTCAAGGAGGACGTAGAGTGTCCTCGCTCATCACCCCATTGTTGATTATTGGAGGCCATCTCCTCAATTAGGGCCGTAGCTTCTTCGGGAGTCTTTGATAAGATAGCACCATTCGCCACGGCATCAATAATTTGCTTGGTCCCCGTTGGAGACCATTGTAGAAGCTATGAACTAGCTCCCAATCTTCAATGCTATGGTGCGGGCATTGATGCTGCAGATCCTTAAAACGCTCCCAAGCCTCATAGAGCATCTCTTGGGGTCCTTGCTTGAAGGACATAAGAGCGCTCCGGATCTTCACCGTCTTGGAGGGCGGATAGAACTTGTCAATGAATGCATCCGCCAACCCGTCCCAAGAGGTAAAGACTCCATCAGCTTGCGTCCTCAACCAATAGAGTGCCTTGTCTTTTAGCGTGAAGGGGAAGAGGCGCAGTCTGATGGCATCAATGGAGACCCCCGGCATCTGAAATGTGGCGCACTTCGACAAGAATAATTGAATGTGGTAGTGGGGATTTTCATGGGCGTTCCCATGAAATGGATCCTGTTGCATCAGAACCACTAATCCAGTCTTCAGCTCAAAGTTCTTGTCAGCCGCCAACTCCGGCATGGCAATGGATGAGGTCGTAGAAGAGGTCTTAGGCCGGAGCCTATCGCGAATAGAAATTATCCTTGCCATTCTTGCCGCTAATTGATCCGCAGTTTCCGGGTTGGTCATAAACCTCCCTTCCCAATCTTGTCTCCTCTCCGCTCTAATTCTCCTCGCGGTACGTTCGATCTCGGGATCAAATAATATAGCTTCAGGGTCCGCCGTAGATCTCGTGTACATGCAATGAGAAAACAGAGTTTCAAAGAAATGATTAGCACAATGGAAGTGTTAGGTAAAAAGATAAAGAAATAAAAAATAAAAAGAAAGAAATAGCTAGGGTGGTAAGATCAAACGCAATCGCCTCCCCGGCAACGACGCCAAAAACTTGATCGCTCCGGGATGTGACCCAAAGAACGGTTGTAGTTTTACCGCAAGCGCACGGTATAGCGGCGAGCGGGTTATCGAACACAGGGAGGACGAATGACCGTGCTTGTTCCAATCAACCTGGCTATTTAAGAAGAGAGAAATTTGCCTTTGGCGATCCTGTCACAATCGTCAGACAAAGTACGGAAATATCAAATCAAATAAAAGACGTCTAGGGAATGGAGAATCCCCGCTACTCACCGTATCTCGTCAATGTGGTTCATTGGTATCAAAATTGCTAGGGTAGAGATTCGGATGAACTAGTTGCAACCGAATATAGAACCAAGCTCACGCTCTCGCGCTGTTGCCGGTCTATAGCTATCCTAGGTTCGGGTCCAATCTCTTGCAAACCCTAGCCTAGGGAAGCTAGCCTTAGGATTAACATCATCGTTCAATCGCGCCCCGAGCCCACTCTCGTGCAAACTCGGGCCACGACCTAGGTTGGGATAGTTCCTACCCGTCCAATCTCTTGCAAACGGGTATCGGCACGGAATTGCAACCGGAAACCCTAGTATCGGTCCAATCTCTTGCAAACCGATACTTCGGAAATTCGATTCCAACCCAATTCAGATTTCTAGGGTTTCCTATCGAATTGGGATCCAATCTCTTGCAAATCCCAATCGATATGAATACCTAGCCATCCGTAGTAAATTGATCCCAATCTAATCCCTAATAACAATTCTAGCACAATTTCTACCAATTCATCACAAATATGAAATAGGGCTTGTAGGGTTCATCCCCACGCCCCAAGACGTGGAGACTACTCACAATTCATAGAGCAAACACAAAAATAATCAATGAAATTAACAAGAGAATTCATCACAATATTGAGAATAGCAATAAAAATAGAATTTTTAGGGGAGAGAGAGACACAAACCAATGGAGTTCTTCAATTAATCCAACAAAAATCAACTTTTGTCTCCTCTCCAATCAAAAGAATAAAGCTAAAAAGTTAATCCAAAAAGCTGCAGAAATCTAAAAGAAAAGCTCTCAAAACTAGGGTAAAAACAGGGGTTAAATACCCCCCAAAATCGTCCAAAAACTGTGACCAAAATACCCCTGCACAGCCTGTTTTCCGCAATTTTCGCTACAGGCAGCGCGTCGCACTCGGCCGAGTGACAAAAGTCGCTAGGCCGAGTGAAAAACCCTGTAAATTTCCAGTAAGTCTCGATCTTCAGGGGTCTTCACTTCGGGGGCTGCTCGGCCGAGTGAGTTGTCGTCACTCGGCCGATGGCTTCTTGGTACTCGGGCGGTCGGGATTATCCACTCGGCCGAGTGGGTCTTCTGAAGCTCAGGCAGACGAAAACAGCAAGTTGGCGATTTTTGAATAGCTTCGTCTGGGCGCCACTCGGGCGGACGGGATCTCGTCACTCGGCTGATGCGGCTACCGATGCTCGGCCGAGTGCACATGTAAATCGTGTCTGATCCGGTCGGCCGAGCGGTGTCTCGCTGGTCGGCCGAGTGACTCCTTCACTCGGCCGAGTGAGACACCAAAAATGCCCAGATTGCATGTTTTGGCCTCCTCGTCGCTCCTGCGACGTCCGTTCTTCTTCCGCTCCTCTCCAACAGCAAAATACCCCTCGGGGATGTCGTCGGTGACACTCTGGAGTAGGCGTATCTCGAGATCACTCCGAATCGCTCCAAATCACCTGAAATGCGACAAAAACAACAAATCGTGCGTCGATATATCGTGAAAAACATGATTTGGTCGATCTAAATGGCATACAAATATGCGGGAAAAAAGTGTAAAATAAGGAGTGATCATCAACCCTCAAAACCCAAGGAAACAGCTAAAAACAAAAAGCTGCAACAGCTAGTTTCTGGGCAGAAACGTCACTGACAGTCGACTAATGAACAAATGACAGTCAACTGTCCAACGGCTAGAAAATATCCAATGGCTATAATCTGAGCCTTGATAGTCGACTGATGAAGTCAATACAGTCGACTGTAAACAGGACAGGCGCCTTTAAAACCTTCAGCAGGCGACTGTTGCAGGGGATGGAATAAAACAGAGAGTTACACTCTTTCTCCCAATACGCATACAGGCGACTGATGACAAGAATACAGTCGACTGTAAAATCGACAGGCGACTGTAAATCCTTCATCAGTCGACTGCTACAGGAGATGGAAAAAACAGAAAGAGGCAGTATCTGCACTTACGCCTTTCAGACGACTGTTGACCATTCCACAGGCGACTGTAAATATACAGGCGAATGTAAACTAATCATCAGTCGACTGATGCGACAAGCTCAAGTAGAGTCAATAGAAATGTTGACTTGAGCTGTGCATCACAGTCGACTGTATAAGGCTCGACAGGCGAGTGGAATCACCCAGTCGACTTTGAATCCTTCAGCAGGCGACTGTTGGAGAACCAGAGTCTCCAAATGAGTCGTTGGTCATGATGAGCCTATTGGGTTGGATTCTATGATAATCCTAAGGCTCACTAAGATGGGTAAATGCATATGCATGTATGCGTAGACCATCTATCAATGCATTACATTAACCTACACTCAAATGAGAGAGAAAGCAATAAATGAAATATTACATGGATTACATTGCTTTCCTTAGAGTCTAAGTCTTTAATCTTGATGCCTTGATGCTCTCCATCATCTCCAATCTTTGACACCCCTTGAGTCCAAGCTTTGGCCCTTCTCCACTTGATGTCCATCCTTGCATCAAGTGTTTAGTCTCCAAAAATGATATTCTTGAAATGTAACTAAGAGACTAACACAAGAGAGTCATTATCAACAACATAATGTTGTGATCATCATCAAAATAACATTGGTATGAAACACCAATACTCAACAATCTCTCCCTTTTTGACGATGACACACATTATGTAAAACATAAAGAAATAAAGTACAATGCTAATGAGCTCCCCCTACTTATATGAACCAATTGTAAAATGAGATACACAATAATAAATACTCATTATACCAAATGATATAATGAGACATCATGGTGACATAAAATAGGCATGGATTACATAAACCAATTGCAATAGAAAATAACATGCGAACATGAATGGTTTATACAATCCCATGTATATCTCCCCATAGATATATCTCTCCCCAAATGCATATGTATTAAATACAAGAATTACATTTACATAATATCCCCCTTAGCATCTTAATCAAAGATGGACATCGTATATCTCTTCCTTTTGGCATCGTCAAAAAGGTGGACATCAATAATATCCCCCTTAGCATCTTAATCAAAGATGCAAGAGTAAAGAAATGTATGATACCAAATTGTAAAAATTTAGTGGGTATCAATCACTATCCCATGCTCCCTCTAGATCATAGAAATGGTCAAATTTTTGACTTCCAGGATTTAATATCAAATGTAAAGTAGGAGATAAACAATCTCTAACAATTGAGAAAATAGCAATTGTAGAAAAAGAATCTTGAAAGATAATCCTCTTTACCAATTGAAAACATTAATTGGAGCCATGGGCCTAAAGTGTATCAAAGCAATAGATATGAAAAAATCAAGCTTCATTGATACACGGTGACATTGCCAAAAAATAAAGTATAACATGAAACATGTTGGCAATATCAATGGGTTAAGATCAAGATCATAATAACCAATTGATAAATAATGATCTTTATCAAAACCCAAAATGAGAGTTAAAATATGTTTTAAAGTATTTTAAACATGGGATTAATGTAGAGCATGTGGCACCTGATCCAATGGATCAGGTACAAGACACAAAAAGGTGGGACCCAGCGAGTATAAGCCCATGTTGGGCTTGTACTTTCCACCTTTTTTGTGTCTTAGCACCTATCCATTGGATCAGGTGCCACCTTTTCTACGTTAAATCCTTTAAATATAATAGATATAATAACTCCCCCATTGTCATACATATAGATCAACAAATGCATGCATGACAATGTATTTCCCAAGGTCCCCATTTTCATGAAAAATAAGTTTGAAAACATTTTCAAAATCATGAAACACCCACAAACAATGGGTATGCTAAAAATAAACATTTAAGCACAATACCCATGCAATATGCATATGTGTGAGGAACCTAAACATTAGGGAACCAAACCCAAGAGGAGTTTAATTTCCTAATGTAATCACATGAGGTGATTACATCCCTAACCAAAGAGTTGATGTAGCTATCCTTCTCTTGCACACTACACGTAGTGGGAATCCATAATCTCAATGATTTTCTAGGCAATGGTTTTGCCTTTTGCAAGAGGGGTGGATGTGGCATGCTTATGTGTAGAAAATATTTTCTTAACATGTATAAAGTGAGGATTTTGCTTCTTAACAAAAAATGAAGGATTTTTATTTTTCCTCACCACCGTGTGATTTACATGCTTCTTGTTGGTGTTATTGTTATACAAGAAAGCATGGTGATTCTTCTTAGGTGCTTTAGCAATATTTCTTGAATTTGCACCAAAAGAAGAATTGGAGGTGGGTTTGGTAACCACCGTTGGAGTGTATCCTAAACATCCTCTATGGTTTGCTAGATGTTGTTTTTCAAGCAAACCGTGAAGTGAATCCTAAGCATGAACAAAGCTAATAAGCTTATGGGATTCTTCTTCGCATTTCAACGTAAGTTGTTGAATGCGAGTTTCTAAGCTAAGGTTTTGAGCTGCTAATTTTTCATTAGTTATGCTCAATTCCTTAACTTGAGAGAGAAGTGTGTCTCTCTCACTAGTGTCATAAACATGTAAAGCATCATGATTATTTACAATAGTAGATTCTAAAGCACGCACCCTACTCATAGCATTCTTAAATTTAGCTTTCAATTTATCATATGAGTCGACGCACTTACTGGCCAAGTTGGAGGCCACATTGAAGCGGTATTCGAGCTCCTCGTAGGATAGATTTTCCTCCTCAACTTCCTCATCATTTTCATCCTTGCTATAGCTTGACGAAGACTCTTCCCCATTAGCCATGAAGCACATTTCTTCGTCGGAGTTGAGCCACGCCTGTACATCTTCATCGCTTGATCTTGAGGAGATTGATGAAGAATCATCAACAGCCGTGAAGCACATGTGAGCTTGCTCATTGTCATCCTCTTCTTCATCACTTGATGTGTCCTCCTCGGAATCATCAAATGTACCGACAAGCCCCTTCTTTTGGTTCTTGAATTTGGACTTGTCTTTCCAATGTTTCTTTCCTTTCCCTTTGTAAGTCTCTTCGTGGAAGGACATTCGGTAGAGCGATGAACTTTTCCTCTACAATTGAAACAAATAGAATTGTTAGACTTGGAGGCAAACTTTGACAAAGATTTACCTTACTTGCCCTTGAGGAATGTCTTGAATTGCTTGGCAAGCTCGATGTAATCATCATCGCTAACATCGTCTTCTCCATCATCTTCACTAGATGCTTCTCGATGGAATTTCTTCCTCCACTTGATTGGCTCCTCCTCGACATGGAATGCAACTCCCTTTTGCTTCTCGGGCTTGGTTGGTAGAATCTCTTTCTTATATTGAAGTTTCACTTCATACGCCATGAGATTCCCAATGCACTCCTCAACGGTGTATTTGGACAAGTCATTTGACTCCAAAATCATGTTGGCCTTTGACTCCAATTGAGATGCAAGTGAGTCAAGAATCTTCTCTACACGATCCTCTTGTGAAATCCCCTTCCCAAGTCCTTCTAAAGCGTTCACAATTTCAGTGAACCTTGTGAACATCTCTGAGATGTTTTCATCTTCCTGCATCTTAAACAACTCATATTTAGATCTAAATACACATTGTTTAGATTTCTTTACCTTCGAAGCCCCTTCATGAGAAATCTCCAATGTATGCCAAATTTCGTTGGCCGATTTGCACATGGAGATGCGGTTGAACTCATTTGAAGTGAGGGCGCAATGAAATGCATTCACAGCCCTCGCATTGATTTTGATTGAGTCCTTTTCCGCCTTAGTTCTAGAAGCCGCGGGTGAAGTAGGCTCCTCAAATGGCAACTCCGTAATGTCCCATAGGTCTTGACCCTTCATGTAGATTATCATCCTGATCTTCCAACTTGGGCAGTTGGTTCCGTTGAAGAGCGGGGGTCGAACGGTAGAGTGACCTTCTTCATGAGACACGGATGAAGCGTTGAATGCGATCGTTGCAGTATGCTATAACCTCGCTCTGATACCAATTGTAAGGATCACCCTACCCTTCCAATACTAACAACAACACACTAGGGGGGTGAACAGTGTAATGGCACAAATTGTGTATTTAAAAATTAAACTTGCAAATGCGGAATTATAAATGCAAGAGTAATTTAAATACCACAAAAATCCAAACGCAAACACAAGATGTTACCCTGGTTTTCCAAACTTGATCTACTATAATTCTCACACAGAGAAGTGAATACAATCTCACACAGAGATACCTCACACAGAGAAATCCTTGCTCTCACATAGAGAGACCTCACACAGAGGATTTAGGATTCCCACAAAGTGATATCCTTGCTTTCACATAGAAAAACTTTTGCTCTCACACAGAGAGACTCAAACTCTCACATAGAGAGAAGACAACCAACCCTCACACAGAAGGTTATACTCTCACACAGAAAGCTAGGGTTTCAATGAAATAACAAAGTAAAACAAATACTCTTACTTATGCCTTAAGATGAACTTACTCATTAATGAATGCAAGGCATGGAAGATGATCTCCAAGTGATGAGAATTGCTAGAATTGCACTTGGATGATTTCTCCTGAGCTTGAATTCAATGCATGAAGGAGAGAATGAGATCTAAGAGAAAAATGAGAGAGTTTGAGAGTGGCTTATTTAATCTCTAAGGATTTTCAATAGCATCAAGAAGTTCCTATGAACTCAGCCCTCTCATATATATAGGAACCCTATATCAACCCTCAAAACCCAAGGAAGCAGCTAAAAACAAAAAGCTACAACGGCTAGTTTCTGGGCAGAAACGTCACTGACAGTCGACTGATGAACAACTGACAGTCGACTGTCCAACGGCTAGAAAATATCCAACGGCTATACTCTGAGCCTTAACAGTCGACTGATGAAGTCAATACAGTCGACTGTAAACATGACAGGCGCCTGTAAAACCTTCAGCAGGCAACTGCTGCAGGGGATGGAATAAAACAAAGAGTTGCACTCTTTCTCCCAATACACATACATGCGACTGATGACAAGAATACAGTTGACTGTAAAATCGACAGCAACTGTAAATCCTTCATCAGTCGACTGCTGCAGGAGATGAAAAAAACAGAAAGAGACAGTATCTGCACTTACGCCTTTCAGACGACTGTTGACCATTCCACAGACGACTGTAAATATACAGGCGAATGTAAACTGATCATAGAAATGTAAATATAGAGTCAATAGAAATGTTGACTTTAGCAGTGCATCACAGTCGACTGTAGAAGGCTCGACAGGCGACTGTAATCACCCAGTCGACTGTGAATCCTTCAGCAGGCGACTGTTGGAGAACCAGAGACTCCAAATGAGTCTTTCGTCATGATGAGCCTATTGGGTTGGATTCTATGATAATCCTAAGGCTCACTAAGATGGTTAAATGCATATGCATGTATGAGTAGACCATCTATCAAGGCATTACATTAACCTGGACTCAAATGAGAGAGAAAGTAATAAAGGAAATATTACATGGATTACATTGCTTTCCTTAGAGTCTAAGTCTTCAATCTTGATGCCTTGATGCTCTCCGTCATCTCCAAGCTTTGACACCCCTTGAGTCCAAGTTTTGGCCCTTCTCCACTTGATGTCCATCCTTGCATCAAGTGTTTAGTCTCCAAGAATGATATTATTGAAATGTAACTAAGAGACTAAAATAAGAGAGTCATTAGCAACAACATAATGTTGTGATCATCATCAAAATAACATTGGTATGAAATACCAATACTCAACAGGGTAGACTAGAATGTGAGTTGTACTCTTGGGCTGAGTTGTCGGGTTGTGTTGTACCGAGCTTTATGTATGTAATTTTGATCAGTTGTATATATGAGATGGATTGCGTATATGGACTTCTGTTCTTTTGGGTTGGTCTTCTGTGTGTTGGAGCACTTCTATACTGTCCCAACATCCGCGTAGTGGTCTGCGTCTCTCTCTTTGTACTTTCTATCCCTTTCTTTCTTTATCACCCTCACACCTCTCCAGCTTATGTGGGAAAGTTTCGAAATTTCTAGGTATCCCGTGGATCGGGCCGTGACAAATTACATGCACTACAGGCACTAACAAAAATTTAATTTTTTTTCTTTGTGCACAAACTCTCAATTAATTTGGCCCGCTCTTAGTTAAAGCTTTTTCCTCTCAAGTAAATATTACTTCACCCTCCATGGAAAAATTACCAATTTGCCCCTTTGATTAGCCGAACTCCTTTGAACCTGAAATCACTTAACAAATACATGAAAATAATTCATGAAGGTTTGTTATCATCAAACAAGAAATCCTAGACCGTGGTTTCCAACAAATTATAATTAGGTAGTTATCGAACATTGGCTTTAAAACTGATGTATGTGTACCTGCTGGTTATAGTTGGAAGCATATGAAGGGAGTGTCCATAATGCCGGGAGTGTCTCACCCGGTATGTGAGGTTAGTCTCGCATTTAAGTATATGGAACCATAGTAAATAACTGGCTATGTTAGTAGACGAATTTATTAAGAGTTAACAAGTGTCATCCAACCAATAACTATGTATTCACATTTGACTCAAAGGGGTTTAGGTGTAATGGGGTTGACTCTATACCGTACCTGTTACGACCTAAAGATCGTAGGAGCCCGACTCCCGCCCAGATCCGCTAACATACCCCCATTAACTCACCTTTTCACAAAAGGGCCGCCGCCCCGAAAATCCGGGGCATCATGGATACAGGCGCGCCTTGCAGCGACCACCGCAACCGGCCGGGGCGGACCACCGCAACCGGCCGGGGCGGACCACCGCAGTCGGCCAAGGTGGACCCCCGCAGCCGGCCGAGGCGGACCACCGCAGCCGGCCGAGGCAGACCACCGCAGCCGGCCAAGGCGGACCACCGCAGCTGCCCGACCCTTAGTCCGCCGCTAACAACAAACAACCTAAGGATAAGGACACGTCTGACACGTACGTCACCCGACCATCTGACAAAGCACCCCCTGACGGAAGAGCCGCCTGGCAGATAAAGCTTTCGGCCCTGACATCCCGACAAAAGCACCCCTTGGCCGTTGCGCCGCCTGACAGAGGCATGTCAGGGACTCCTGTTCCCGGTGTCTTGGTCCGAAGCTTCCGCCGACACCTGAGCCAGCTCAGCACGCCTAGTCATCACCCGTCAGGTATAAATACCCCCTCTCCTCTTACGGAGAGGGGGTTGCTGCAGAATTCTCTCTCATTCTATTATTCACACACGAGTGCAAAGGTCTTCCATATCTTTGTTCTCCCACCTATAGCTCGCCACGCGCGGTCGACACACCGTTAGTCCGACCGGCGTGACCAGCCCCCATTTTAAGCCCTATCACTGACTTAAGCATCGGAGGGGCTAAGGGTTGAACCCCAACCCAGCCCTTCTGACGAGTTGTTCGTGCTGCAGGAGAGCTCGACCCTCGACCCATGTTGGCGTCGCCCCCCTGCCGTTCAACCTTCCTCAGCTGCATCCGGCGAGATTCGACCCCGTGACCACCACCGGCGACGGGTCCGACTTCTTCACCCCACTAATCGCTTGTTAAACAGCCTACCTAAACCCCCTTTTTCACATAACCACCGTGCCCTTGGTTCCCATTAATACAAATTCATTGTACGCGAGTTCCACCTCGTAACAATTGGCGCCGTCTGTGGGAACGAAGGGTCACACCCATGTTAGACTCCATGCCGATCTCGCGGAACCCTGACCACGGTAAAGATCACGTGGGACAGGAACCACTCTCTCTACAAATCACCCCGGCGTCCGACCCCCTTCTGGGGATGGGCCCCGAAACTGAACACTCTTCAGTCCCCGCCGTCCTGAAGAGCTTCGAGGCCGTCGCTCAGGCCAGGGGAGGCTGTCAGACGGCTGGAACGGAGCCTCCGCCCGGCCCCTCAGAGCCCCTGAACGTGAGGCGGAACCTCCGCCTTCAGTTCGAGGAGGAGGGAGAAAACAGGGGACTCGCTGAGGAGATTGCGGCCCAACAAAGGCTCCTGGAAGAGGAGATGGAAGTTGCGCAGCGGTGGAGGCGCCTGGGGGAGGTGGCCGCTGCGCAAAGGCGCTTGGACGAGGCGGCCGAGACCGCCCGTAGGGCCTCCCAGGAAGAAGAGGCCACCCGCCGCCAACTCCGCCTCATCATCGCGGAGCGCGAGAGGCTGAGGATAGAGAACAAGAGCAACCGAGAAATCCTGGGCGAGACGGCGACGGGTCGGCGGCTCGAGGACAGGTGGAACCCGTTGCTGAACAGGTCCCCGCTCGGAGGAGGCAGCCCACACCACCTGCACCACCCCTCCGATCCCCTGCGGGAGGAAGCCGTTTGTCGACAACTACGCTTCCTCACCGCCGAGCGCGAAAGGCTCCTTCGGGAGAATCAAGAGCGGTTGGAGGCCCGAGGAGAGCTGGCCGGGAGGCGCGGGCGCTGGGAGAACCGTAGCCCGCAACCCGTCGAATCCTCGACCCAAGGAAGGGGCCCCGCCAGGAGACCGTCGGGCTACTCCCCGGGGACGGAGGACCGTCGGCGGCCGGGGCGCGACCGAAGCCCGACCCCCGAGTGGCGGAGGGGGGATGCGCCGGATCAACCGACCTACCCGGAGGAGGCCACACCACTCGCACGGTGGATCACGTCCGCCCCAAGGCCCGTAAGGTTCAAACCCCCTCACTTGGCCACGTACAATGGGAGGGGCGACCCCCTCACGCACGTGCAACAATACCGGGGGGGGCGATGGGGGCGCAGGATGTGGACGAGGCGTTCCTGTGCCGAAATTTCTCCCAGAGCCTGAGGGAAACCGAGTTGGACTGGTACTTTGGCTTACCCGCAAGGTCCGTTGGGAGCTTTGGTGAACTATCCCACAAGTTCTGCCAAGAGTTCCGTACCGGGCGAACGAAAAAGAAGCCCTTAGACTATCTCAGCACGATAGTCCAAAGGGAGGGGGAGGGCACGGGAAGATACCTCCGCCGCTTTCAGGAGGAAAGACGGGCGGTGGTGACATGCGGCGACGAGGTGCTTATGTTGGCCTTCAAGACGGGGCTGCGGACTCGGAGCCTCCACAAATCCCAGCTCCGGGATCCGCCGACCGACTATGAAGCGTTGGTTGCAATGGCGGAAAGGCACGCGTTGGCCGAGGAGACCCTCGGTGCAAAGGTCGTATTCCCCCAGGCGAAACCATCCGCAGACGGGCCCCGGCCGCACCCTCGGCCGAGGCAGGAGGAGAGGGGCCGAGGCCGCGATCAGATGGCCCTACCGCGGCGGGAGCCGCCCGAACCTCGCCCACGAGATCGCCTTGGCCCGGCGCGCGAGTTCGCCCCGGCGCGGAGGCCCGCCGGAGTCATCCCAAGACAAGAAGACCCCCCACCGGCGCATTACACGCGACTCAATGCCCCCATGATGGAGGTGCTGGCCGCGGCGACGAGGGCCGGGTTACTGCCGGAGCCTCCCCGGGAGATGAGGACGGACCCGGCGAGGCGGGACCCCCGGAGATACTGCCGCTATCACCGGGACCACGGTCACGACACCGACCATTGTTACTCCCTTAAAAGAGAGATCGAGCGACTGATCCAAGCGGGTCACCTGGGGAACTTTGTTGCGGGAAGGCGGTTGGCGGCGGGAGAGAGAGCCCCCCGGAGGAGAGGGGACGGGAACCGTCGGCGAACCGCGATAAGGAGGAGCCGCGCCCCCAAGGGCGGTCATGCGAATTGAGATGATCACCGGAGGGCCTTCCTCGGCGGGGCGGGCGCCCGCAATCCCGGGGGCCGGGGCCCGACAGGTGATGGTGGCGGCCGCTGGCCGCCGACCGAAGCGACAAAGGACACACCGACCCCCCATCACCTTTACCGAGGAAGACTGGCAGGAGGCGCGGAGCCAGAACAACGACGCTCTCGTCATCGAGGCTCGGATCGGGGCGGTTGACGTCGGCCGGCTCCTGATTGACACCGGAAGCTCCTGCGACATCCTGTTCCTGTCAACGGTCGAAAGGATGGGATGGGGGCGCACTGACCTAGAGCCCTGCGTGGGCCCTGTGGCCGGCTTCACCGGCCATGAGATCCCTACCGAAGGAATGATCACCTTGCCCATGACTCTGGGGGAGGAACCGAGGATCGTCACCAAGGAAACGCTTTTCGTCATCGTCGACATCGCGTCGATGTATAACGGAATCATAGGGCGCCCATATATGACGGCCATCGAGGCGCTCCCCAGCCTGCAACATCAGACGATGAAGTTCCGGACCCCGCGGGGAGTGGGACAGGTGCGGGGAGGACGGGAGGTGCTCGGGGACCGCAACCGTGCGCCATCCCCACGGGGGAGCCCGAGGCGGACCCTGACGGCTCTCATCCCTGACGAGAGGGAGGACTTCTGCGACCTGCGGCCGACCCCGGCCGAGGAAGTGGAAAAGGTCCATGTAGCCTTGGACGAGGGAAGAACTGTCTCCATCGGGACAAAACTCCCGGCCGCCTTGAGGACGGCCCTCGTCGCCTTGCTCCGGGAGAACGCAGACATATTCGCATGGTCACCCACCGACATGCCCGGGGTGGACCCAACGGTAATCTCCCACAGGTTGAATGCGGACCCGGAGGCCCAGCCTGTTCGACAGAAGAAGAGGAGTGCGGGGGGCGAAAAGAAGAGGGCAGCCGAGGAAGAAGTAGAGCGGCTCCTCGAAGCCAAATTTGTTCGACCGGTGGACTACCCCGACTGGCTCACCAACGTCGTTCTAGTGAAGAAGCCCAGTGGAAAGTGGCGCATGTGCGTCGACTTCACCGACCTCAACAAGGTATGCCCGAAGGACAGCTTCCCTCTGCCCAGGATCGACCACTTAGTGGACCAGGCGTCCGGCTATGAGCTGTTGAGCTTTATGGACGCCTTCTCGGGATACAACCAGATACCGATGGCGGAGGGGGATGAGGAGAAGACGTCTTTTGTCACTGATAAAGGCACCTTCTGTTACACCAAGATGCCCTTCGGGCTGAAGAACGCCGGGGCGACCTATCAACGGATGGTGGACCGAATATTCGGCCCTCAGGTGGGGCGAAACTTGGAGGTCTACATCGATGACATGCTGGTGAAGAGTGAAAGGGCCCCCGACCACCTCGCCGACTTGCAGGAGACCTTCCAGAGGGTCCGCCGATACAACCTGAGGCTAAACCCCGCGAAGTGTATCTTTGGCGTGCAATCGGGAAAATTCCTGGGCTTCATGATAACGAAGCGGGGAATCGAGGTGAACCCCGACAAGGTGACGGCCCTCATCGGTATGGCGGAGCCCCGGGACGATCCGGGACTTGCAGCGACTGAACGGCCGGATTGCGGCTCTGGGACGATTCCTGTCAAAATCGGCGGAGAAATCGCTCCCCTTCTTCAGGGTCTTGCGCACAGCCTTCGGCGAAGCTAAAGACAAGAGGAAGCTGATCCCGTGGGACGACAACTGCGCGCGGGCGTTCGCGGAGCTAAGGGCATACCTACAGAGCCCACCGCTCCTCGCGCGGCCGGAGGAAGGCGAACCCCTAGGATTGTACCTGGCGACCAACGAGGAGGCCGTTAGCTCCGTCCTGATCAAGGAGGAAGGAGGAGTGCAACGCCCTGTTTACTATGCCAGCCAGATCATCCGAGAGGCGGAAACTCGTTACAGCCCTATCGAGAAAGCCGCCTACTGCCTAGTCACCACAGCCCGGAAGCTCCGGCCCTATTTTCAGGCCCACCCCATAACCGTCCACACCAGCATGCCCCTCGAAAAGAACCTGAAAAGACTGGAACGGTCGGGGAGGATGCTCAACTGGAGCGTCGAGCTCAGCGAGTTCGACATAACGTACAAAGCCCGGACGGCGATCAAGGGTTAGGCGCTGGCCGACTTCGTGGTGGAGTGCACCACGGAAGTCCCGCCGGGGGACCGGATAGAGCACCCGTCGGCGACCACGTCCCCACAAAGGATCGAGGCGGGCGAACCCTCAGCGCCCTCCCCGACGACGGCGGGCGAATTATGGACCATCCACGTCGACGGCTCCGCAACAGGCTCCGGGACAGGAGCGGGGATCGTCATTCAGACTCCAGACGGAGGTTCGTTGGAATACGCCCTACGCTTCAACTTCCCGGCCACCAACAATGTCGCGGAGTACGAAGCCGCGGTTAACGGGTTAAAACTCGCTAGGGCGGTGGGGGCGACGAACGTGTTGCTCCTAAGTGACTCCCGTCTCGTCATCCAACAGATCCTGAGGGGGTTCGAGGCCCGAGAGGAAACCATGAAGCGATACCTGAATCGCATCCAGATCGAACTCCGCAAGTTCAAGAAAGCGGACGTCCAACACCTACCCCGCTCAAACAACCTCCGGGCGGACGCCCTGTCTAAGCTGGCTTCCTCCTCAGCGGCCGAGATCGGGAAGGCCATTTACGTCGAAAGCCTATCGACGCCCGACATCGACGAAGGAGAACTGATGTGCACGGGTACGACGACGTCATGGATGACCCCCATAATGAAGTACTTAGAGACGGGTGAACTACCCGAGGAGCGGATGCTGGCTAAACAAGTGGAAAGGCGGGCCTTGACATTCGTGCTCCTCGACGGAGTGCTGTACCGCCGCCGCCGCGCCAATTTTGACGTCCTGCCCTACCTGAAATGCTTGGGACCGGAGCAGGCTGAGCAAGTCATCCGTGAGGTACACGAAGGCTTCTGCGGAAACCACCATGGCGGACGCACCATCGCCCACAAGATAATGCGCCAAGGATACTATTGGCCGACAATGATCCGGGATGTGGTACAGTACGTCAAAAGGTGCGAGGCGTGCCAGAAGTTCTGCCGACGGACGACTGCACCTCCGGCCAACCTGATGCCCATCTTGAGCCCGGTCCCTTTCGCCAAGTGGGGACTCCACATTCTGGGGCCCTTCCCAAAGGCCTCCGGGGGAAGGAAGTATCTAGTCGTCGCCGTGGACTATTTCACAAAATGGGTCGAAGCAGAGCCGCTGGCGCGAATCACGTGGACGGACATGAAGGGCTTCATCTGGCAATCCGTCATATGCCGCTTCGGGATCCCCCGTTCCATAGTCACGGATAACGGAAAGCAGTTCGACTGCGAGGGCTTCCGCGACTTCTGCTCGGGTTGGGGGATTAAACTCAAGTTCGCATCAATCGCCCACCCACAGTGCAACGGAATGGCGGAGGCCGCGAATAAATGTATCTTGAACCCGATGAAGAAGAAGGTGGACGCCGCCCTGGGGGCATGGGTCGATGAGCTACCAGGGATCCTATGGTCCTATCGTACCACCCACAAGGCTTCGACTGGAGAAAGTCCCTTCATGTTAGCATACGGATCGGAGGCGGTTGTACCTGTGGAAATCGGCGAAGAGACACTCCGGCTAAAACTCTTCGACAAAGAAATCAACGGAGAAGGGCTCAGCCTCAGTCTTGAGTTGATAGACGAGGTGCGGGACAGGGCCCTAACCAGTCTCGTCAAACACAGCCAGAGGATGGCCCGATACTACGACTCCCGGGTGAAGCCGCGGACTTTCAGGATCGGCGATTTGGTCCTCCGGGACGCCACCTTCCGCCCCGAGACCGCACAGCGGGGAAAGCTGGCCGCCAAATGGGAAGGGCCCTACACGGTCATCGATATTGTCGGACCGGCCACGTACATCCTTGCTACCCCCGAAGGGAGCGAACTGGCCCACCCTTGGAACACGAAACATCTGCTGAAATTCTACCAATAGTTGTGAGTTTCTCCTTTTTCGCGCAATATACTCATCTACTCGTTTTTCCCAACATTTTTGTTCCTACACAAGTTTTGCAGTTCGCTAAAACTCCGAACCTCTGGGGCAGGGCCAACCCTAGCCACCCAAACCAGAGAAGGGCACGGGCCGGGCTACGCACCCGCTCCCCCCCTCCAGACCTCTGGGGCAGGGCCAACCCTAGCCACCCAAACCAGAGCAGGGCACGGGCCGGGCTACGCACCCGCTCCCCCCTCAAGACCTCTGGGGCAGGGCCAACCCTAGCCACCCAAACCAGAGGTGGGCACGGGCCGGGCTACGCACCCGCTCCCCCCCTCCAGACCTCTGGGGCAGGGCCAACCCTAGCCACCCAAACCAGAGAAGGGCACGGGCCGGGCTACGCGCCCGCTCCCCCCTCCAGACCTCTGGGGCAGGGCCAACCCTAGCCACCCAAACCAGAGAAGGGCACGGGCCGGGCTACGCGCCCGCTCCCCCCCTCCAGACCTCTGGGGCAGGGCCAACCCTAGCCACCCAAACCAGAGAAGGGCACGGGCCAGGCTACGCGCCCGCTCCCCCCTCCAGACCTCTGGGGCAGGGCCAACCCTAGCCATCCAAACCAGAGCAGGGCACGGGCCGGGCTACACACCCTCTCCCCCCCTCAAGACCTCTGGGGCAGGGCCAACCCTAGCCACCCAAACCAGAGGTGGGCACGGGCCGGGCTACGTGCCCGCTCCCCCCCTCCAGACCTCTGGGGCATGGCCAACCCTAGCCACCCAAACCAGAGAAGGGCACGGGCCGGGCTACGCGCCCGCTCCCCCCTCCAGACCTCTGGGGCAGGGCCAACCCTAGCCACCCAAACCAGAGAAGGGCACGGGCCGGGCTACACGCCCACTCCCCCCTCCAGACCTCTGGGGCAGGGCCAACCCTAGCCACCCAAACCAGAGAAGGGCACGGGCCGGGCTACGCGCCCGCTCCCCCCCTCCAGACCTCTGGGGCAGGGCCAACCCTAGCCACCCAAACCAGAGAAGGGCACGGGCCGGGCTACGCGCCCGCTCCCCCCCTTAAGACCTCTGGGGCAGGGCCAACCCTAGCCACCCAAACCAGAGAAGGGCACGGGCCGGGCTACGCGCCCGCTCCCCCCCTCCAGACCTCTGGGGCAGGGCCAACCCTAGCCACCCAAACCAGAGAAGGGCACGGGCCGGGCTACGCGCCCGCTCCCCCCCTCCAGACCTCTGGGGCAGGGCCAACCCTAGCCACCCAAACCAGAGAAGGGCACGGGCCGGGCTACGCGCCCGCTCCCCCCTCAAGACCTCTGGGGCATGGCCAACCCTAGCCACCCAAACCAGAGAAGGGCACGGGCCGGGCTACGCGCCCGCTCCCCCCCTCCAGAACTCTGGAGCAGGGCCAACCCTAGCCACCCAAACTAGAGAAGGGCTACGCGCCCGCTCCCCCCTCCAGAACTCTGGGGCAGGGCCAACCCTAGCCACCCAAACCAGAGAAGGGCTACACGCCCGCTCCCCCCCTCAAGACCTCTGGGGCAGGGCCAACCCTAGCCACCCAAACCAGAGGTGGGCACGGGCCGGGCTACGCGCCCGCTCCCCCCCTCCAGACCTCTGGGGCAGGGCCAACCCCAGCCACCCAAACCAGAGAAGGGCACGGGCCGGGCTACGCGCCCGCTCCCCCCCTCAAGACCTCTGGGGCAGGGCCAACCCTAGCCACCCAAACCAGAGCAGGGCACGGGCCGGGCTACGCGCCCGCTCCCCCCTCCAGACCTCTGGGGCAGGGCCAACCCGAAGGGGGCCACGTACCCATGACTCGGAAAAACAAAAGAAAACAAGGGGCACACGAACCGGGACAAAATGACATCAGTTCCCAAGACGATGGCCCCGATGGGACTCGGCGAAACGAAAGGACGCTCGAGAAACACGCCACCATTAATAATGCGCTCCAAAAGAGGACACACAAGAGCCACCTGGCAAAGGCGGTTTCCCACGGGCGCGAATTCGAGGAGCCCATTAATAATGCCAGCTAAGCGCAATAAATAAGGGAGAAACCGTCAACAAGATCTACCTATAAAGAGGCCATTCCCCCTCCCGAAAAGAAAAAACCGACAGACATGAAAAACCGCCACTTGATCCCCCCACCCTCCGGGAAAAGGGCCGAGATACACCGCCCTAACAAAAGAGAGATCACCGGCCATCAATGGTTCCCGCCGCCCAGTGCGGCGGTCCCTGCATCTCCGGCACCCCCAACAGGATATTCCCCTTACAAACGGATCGTCAACAGGTTATTCCCCTTACACCAGGGAAAACCACCTTTCACGCCCCCGTCCGCCCTAAACGACGACGGGTCGGAGAAAGAATGGCATCCGTTCAAAGCCAACTGGGCAGGCGAGAGCCCCCAGCGCTGGCCGGCCAGTACCTCCCCGCCCTCGACCTCCGGCCGAGGACCCCGGAAAGGCTGCATCCCCGACGAGCCCAAAAGGCGAGTCATGGCATGTCAGCTCGCCCGTGCACAACCGGGCGCAGAACCCCACCCTCAAACCGAAGCAACGAGACGTGGGGTGGCGGGGGACGGCCTGATGCTCAAGAACCTCCCCAAGGCGCAAGCCTCGGAAAGACGGCTTCCCTACTCAGCGCCTCTACCGGCCCGAGGAAAACCCTTTTCACGGAAGGAGATGACAAAGCAGCGGAGGAAAGGCGACCCAATCGGCAAGGCCCACACTCCCACCTATCCCGGGCCAAAGAGACCTCGCAACACTTCAGCACAGAAGGCGGCCAACCGCCTCCGCGCCAAGATCGGCTCAAGTTAAAACGTGCCCACACGGCCCGCGGAGGCTCCAAGACCCGGAGGTCATTAGGCCCATGCGGCCGGGCGAGGACAGCTCTAAAGCCCCTCCTCGAGTCGGATCTGACCCGACAACGGGCGATGAACTAAAAACTCATGTACAAGCTGTAGCTCAGCGCTTATAAATTTAAACGAAAACATTCTTCTTTAAATATCATGGCATGTGTCCATCCCCCCCGCAAATCACCGGGCGAGCAGCGCGCTACCCCGCCTAACTGACCTAGGACGTTTACGAAATCTAGGACACACAGCCCCGCTCCCCCCGCTCCCTGAAAGTCACCAACAACTTCCCCCAAAGAGTAAAGAGGTGCACTGGGGCTCGCCCCGCGTAACTAGTTCGGCCCGAGACCAAATCATGATAGACCAGTGCGTCTCATCCCGAACCCATCGCCGGCCCCCCCAAATGCAACACGAGAAGACAACATCCCCTTCCCCCAGACCTAGCAATCTCGGACACAGGAATGTTGGGGGCATAATGGGTAATGGTGTTGCTCCCGCAAGAAGCCAAGACACGTGACCGGGATCGGACCGGTCGCAAGGCAGAGGCCCCGAAATATACGCCCCGTCCAGAAAAAAACAGCGGCCCTGTCCCGTCAGAACAGCGCCACGATGCGACTCAACATAACGACAGGACGCTTGTTCAACACGCCATCAGCAGCAACACGCCCCCTGAGAGGCCAGAGTGCCGGATACCGCCAGGGAAAAGCGATTCCCGAAGCACGCGATTCCGCGTAGCCCATTAGTGACGCTAATCCCCCGCATTACCCAAGAGAAACCCGCCCGCAGAACCCCGCTATAAATACCCCCCTCCAGAGGTCAGGGTAAAGGAGGAAGAGAGACATAGGGGATTCCCCTCCCCTCACTCCGGGCATAAAACGGCCCTAAACGCCCCACCGAGCTACGAAAAAAGCCGACAGCCACCGACGGACCTCACTTCCCCCGACGATGGGCGCCACAGCCCCGCCACTTCCGACCGGATATTCCCCTTACACGCGGAAGGCCCCCCCGCCAGCTTGCCTCCTGCTTGTTACTGTATCAAAAGGCAGGTTCAGACGGCCGTCCGCATGCCGCAACACCCTAGTCAACGCCGTCACCTTCGGCGATCCCCACAGGGTGCCGAGGGGGAAACCCCCCAACTGCTCCCCCAGCGGCACCGCCACCGCCACCTCGTCCTCGACCTCCCCGGGGTTCCCCCTCGGTGCGCGGGGCCCCCAGCAAAGCCGAACGGCCCTCCAGCACGACGACAGCGAGGCAGAACGCGAGGAAGCGAGGAAAGGGAAAGGAAGAGAGTCCCCTCCTACGACCGAGGGTCGGCCCCCCTAGGCCGAACCGCCACGGGGTGGCACCGCCCCGACGCAGGGATCTGCTCCTCCCGTCGAAGCGAACAACAAATGTGGACAACCCTCCGTCCCGACCGCTGGTCGGACCGCACCTTCTCCTAGTGTTGTAAATATCACCTAAATTTCCGGTAAAGACTGGCTTATAATATTCCCCCTTTCGAACTCCTCCCCCTAAGCCCAAACGCGCATCCGCTAGGTCTACCGGGCACGGCCCGGCCGAAGTTCCGCAAAAACTACAAACGCGTCCGATGAACGCCTCTCAACAAGAGCCCTAATATTCTCAAAAAGTCGAGCTCCCCCAAAATCCGCCTCAATAATCGCCAACAACGACACCTCGTTAGGGACAGCGCCCCGCTTGTCGCACACTCCGGAAGAGACCTCGCGAGCCCACTATAGCGGGACACACCCCGCAGGGCCAGCATCCCCCTAAGCTTGGATCCAAGCCCGGGTCACGTTAAAAGATAGTGTCGCGGTAGCGTTACGCCATCCGAGACGAACCGGGCTTCCGCCTCGCACTCGAATGCCGGGGGCAATTGTTACGACCTAAAGATCGTAGGAGCCCGACTCCCGCCCAGATCCGCTAACATACCCCATTAACTCACCTTTTCACAAAAGGGCCGTCGCCCCGAAAATCCGGGGCATCATGGATACAGGCGCGCCTTGCAGCGACCCCCGCAACCGGCCGGGGCGGACCACCGCAACCGGCCGGGGCGGACCACCGCAACCGGCCGAGGCGGACCACCGCAGCCGGCCGAGGCGGACCACCGCAGCCGGCCGACCCTTAGTCCGCCGCTAACAACAAACAACCTAAGGATAAGGACACGTCTGACACGTACGTCACCCGACCATCTGACAAAGCACCCCCAGACGGAAGAGCCGCCTGGCAGATAACGCTTTCGGCCCTGACATCCCGACAAAAGCACCCCTTGGCCGTTGCGCCGCATGACAGAGGCAGGTCAGGGACTCCTGTTCCCGGTGTCTTGGTCCGAAGCTTCCGCCGACACCTGAGCCAGCTCAGCACGCCTAGTCATCACCCGTCAGGTATAAATACACCCTCTCCTCTTACGGAGAGGGGGTTGCTGCAGAATTCTCTCTCATTCTATTATTCACACACGAGTGCAAAGGTCTTCCATATCTTTGTTCTCCCACCTATAGCTCGCCACGCGCGGTCGACACACCGTTAGTCCGACCGGCGTGACCAGCCCCCATTTTAAGCCCTATCACTGACTTAAGCATCGGAGGGGCTAAGGGTTGAACCCCAACCCAGCCCTTCTGACGAGTTGTTCGTGCTGCAGGAGAGCTCGACCCTCGACCCATGTTGGCGTCGCCCCCCTGCCGTTCAACCTTCCTCAGCTGCATCCGGCGAGATTCGACCCCGTGACCACCACCGGCGACGGGTCCAACTTCTTCACCCCACTAATCGCTTGTTAAACAGCCTACCTAAACCCCCTTTTCACATAACCACCGTGCCCTTGGTTCCCATTAATACAAATTCATTGTACGCGAGTTCCACCTCGTAACAGTACCCTAGACACCTTAGCGACATAGTGATAACGAAAAGACCAGACTGTACGGAATTTGTCACTGTAAGGCCCAGATTATCTCAGAGAGATTCCCGTCTCACAAAACAGATAATGTTGGTTTTGAAACGAGGGTCTGCACACTCGGCAAGGGCCGATACCGATCGGTGACACGATGTAATTGTGTTCCCTATTGAAGTAGAAATCAAGCTATTAGAGTCTCATACTGATAATGAAAGCTAAGGAAGAAACTTTGAGTATATATAATATACAAGGGCATAAATCACAAGGGGATGTGATAAAAAAGAAGAAGATAGTCACTCGGCAGTGATTAATGGACTAGTGCTTACGCACTAGTCAACTAGTCAGTCTGTAAATTTTACAGAAAGTGGACTAGCCGACTAGTTATAGTCACTAGTCGACTAGTCAACTAATTGTGATATGGCATGATGCGAAATTCTAGATTTGATGCGGGATTTGATTGGGAATTAATCTTTAATAAAATCTAATACATATCCAAGAGTTCTAATGCGATTAGAACTCATTTACGAATCCTCTTCTTCTTTGCGTGTTTAGGGATGAGGTTGAGGTCTATACAAACACTGAATCCGAACCAGATTCGACTCTCCATAGTACTATAAAAGAGGATCTTCCCCAGCCCCTTGAGAACACATCAATTTCTATGAGAAAGTCTCATTGTTCTGAGACATTCAAACCTCTTCAGAGGGAGAATCTATCTCACATAATCAAAAGTTTTTCCTTTTCTTTCTTCTTCGCTATAGCAAAGTGAGGATGGTGGTTCGAGTTCTTGGAGGACACACGTATCATGGAGGTGTTTTTCATCCCGTGATTCATTTAAGGCGCTAGTTGGAGAAATGATATCTGAGGTGTTTCTTGGAGAAAGTGAACGCATCACTTCTGATCTTCACTAAAAGAGATTAATGATCCACGAGTATCACTTGAGTATACTCGCGTAAAGGTACGAATTTTATGGTTTTTATTCATTGATTCAATTCCTAAATTAGTAGTCGATCCTTATTTTGATTGCTAATTTAGAAAATTTTGAATTTATTGTCTTCCACTGCATGATCTAAATAGTTTAGATAATTAGCAACATAACCTTACAGAATTTGGCAGACCCTCTGATAAAGCCATTAAATATGAAGTTAGTGGAAAGTACATCGAGGGGAATGTGACTTATACCTAAAACAAAAGGTTGAGGGTGATAATAGACTAACCTATATGATTGAGGATCTCATAAAGTTGGTTCATATGTGTAATAACAAGTCATTTGTTGACCTAAAGATGCACTATCATTACTTTACATGTCCATCCATATGGTGTAGATGGTTCTATCGACGGTGAGAAGAAAATGAACATAATGCTCTCTTAATGGATACCATAGCCCTCGTTGGATTGTGTACATTGCGTAATTGTCAAGCACACTTGTTGGGTCCACATATATAAGTTGTCGCTCCCTATGAGATTTTGGGTAGGTTTGCTAAAACACTCATGAAAACCTAGAAATGGCGCATAGTCGTAATGTGCCAACCCGTTAGAGTAAGCAACTGTTCATTGATAATTCAATACGGGTTGTAAGTTGATACGACCATTCCGCGAAAGGGCCAAGACCGAACGGCCCAAGCCCACGTCGCAAGCCAGCGGCCTTGAGGGAGAGCTGGCCAAGTGGCGAGGCCCCCAGGAGGACTTGGAGTCGGGCCGGCCTCGGACCGAAGAGGGCGCTACCACCGGCCTACATCAGCAGGAGCTAACCGCTCCCCATAAAGCGCGCCCACTTAATCACCATTAATGGGCCCCACTATGCCCACCTTCATGACCCATGAAGGTGCCATCAAAGTGGCGGATCGTCGGGATGAAAGTGGGGGACGTTGAGGAGGCGTGGTCGTGGGAGACTCATATAAAGAGACTCGAGGTACAACGCACAAAGGGATCACTTCCTGGATACTCAAAACGACTGAGGTATTCCTCTTATACGAATTTGTCTTCCACCTTATATTTCTCCTCCACAGCTCGATCCGAGGACTCGTGTGTTGGCCTCCTCGTGAGCCACACTGATCCCACCGATCATCTATCAGACCCGTTCTGACTTAGGCATCAGATGGGACTTGGTCGGAACCAAGGTCTGACCCCCCTGATGATCTCTCTCGTCCATTCAGGTCTAGGAGATCCAGCGACACAAAGGCTACCCCTCAGCGTCTTCCTAGACAGAGTCAGGCACCCTCGTTCCTGAGCCCGCTCGCCTCCTCCACAAGGAGGTCGTCGCTTTGTCGAGGCTACCCTTTGGCAAGCCGACACGAAATTCCGCGCGTCCCTCATCGAGAGAATGCGCCTTCGACCGAACCCGGAGGTCCCGCGTGTCCTTTTTGACCACGTTGACGTCCCGCCCTCCGGTCAACAATTCAGTGGTGAGAAAACACCTCGAAACATGAGTCAATGATCTACAATAAAGGAGATTGGTTCATAGAAACTATGAGTTTCTCCAAATTCTTGCAGGACTCACTTACATACCCTAAGTAGTGGTTCTAGACCGAAAGTCACCACTACTAATATATTAAGTTGGTCTTATTCTTCCTCACATCTTCTATTGTCTCTTTGATTCTTATATCAATTACCTTTGAATTTCGAAATAGTGGGGGATTGTTGGACTTATGTGGCATTTCCAAATTCAAAGAGAAGTCCATTTTGTTTAGTCTCACATCAGATATGAATGTGCTTAAGTTGAGCTTATTTTAGAACTCCTTCTATTGGTCTGTTGGACTTATAGTATGTGCTGGGAATAAGCGGAAGCTCGCACGCACATGAGCCCAAGTAAGGGGCTGAGCCCAAAGTAGGTCGGGCAAAATGCAAAACCCAGATGGCAAATCCAAAAAACCTTAAGAGTGTGTGTGTTAGCGTCGTGCTTGCGCATGGGAGTTTGCGCGCGCGCGCGCGCCGGATAGCCCTCATTTTGCATCCAATGACAATTATCATTTATTGGCTCAATATTTTGGAACTTGAACTGAATTTATGCTTGCTCTGCACTAGAGATCACAGCTCTTCCGAAGAAATCTGAACTGGCTCTGCCTAAGAGATCACAACTCTTTCTGAGAAATCTTGGAAACCTTGAGCTGTATTTTGTTCTAACCGAAAAATTCCCCATCATGAATTATAACAACAGGTTTTACAACAATTAGTTATATCCTCAATATAAACAGAGAACAGTGAGAAACCCTAACACAATAAAGAGCATTATCTTCATCCAAATATCTCTCAAAACTCTCTCCACTCTCTCTGGCCGACCAGTCTGCCCGAGCTCTCTTGCTGACCTCACTGCGAACTCTGGCCGATCTGTTCTCGGTCTGACTGCTATCTGTCCGACCTCAGTCTCTCTTCCCGTGCGAAGGAAGTCCAGTTGGTTACTGCTCGATGCATCTCTGTATTGCAAGTGCAGGCTTATAAGGCCGGAAGCCGTTGAACCCTATAGGGTAGTCCGCCAGTCCTTTACTGCACCAAGTTTAGATTCCGATTGACGGAAATATACATCTAAAGATAATGACTAGCATGCCTCGAGTGCAGGCTTATATTTTTTCCAATGCCGAGTTCCCTATGGATATCGGTTTTGACGGCAACCCACTTTGATTTGGGCTCAAATCTGACTTTTAAGCCCACATGTTCTGGCAACTTGCCCTTGCAGTTGGCCCAATGGCCAACTGGTAAATAACTTGCAAAGGACCGTCTAATGTCCGCTTAGAAAATCAGCTCCCGGCAATTCCACGTGTCACCATCTGAACGGGTCATATTTCCATGTCTCCAAGGCTTTGTAATATTAACACCCCGGCGCTATTCAATTGTCATTCCTGGTCCCCTCTCACTCACTCTCTCTCAAAAGCTCCCCGCCGGTCACCCCATTGCTTTGCCGCCGTCGAATGACCGCCGATCCCCTGTAAGTCCCCACTTCTTCTAGTAGTTAACATTGTAATGATTTACGCAAGTGCCGTTCTCTCTCGTCGCTGCTCTCTACTGAAAGCTAGCAATGGCGAGATTCAAGATCATAAATATTACATAAATGACCTTATTGCCGTGCTTAGATTAGCCATTCATCACGATCAAAAATCTCCGCTTGCTGTACTCTCTCTTCGTTCACACTAGCTTGGTTCAATTTTTTCAACGCCTCGTATTTGTGTTGTCATGATCAATTGCTTTCGGTAAGCGTACCGCTCTCCGTCCCGCTTCCCGAGTTTCTTTGACGATTTTGACGACATCCATGGGGATGCGAGAACTTACTTTTTAACCCGAAACTGTTAATCTTTTTTGTCCCATCCAGTCCGATTGCGTCGGTTTAATTAAGAGAATTGCTACGTACACCTCTATAGATAGGGGTGCAAGTCATGATTGTGTGCCAAAAAAAGGAATTATATCACACCTCTATGTCCTTCATACTCTTTAATCACTAGTTTTTTGCCTTTTTTAACCACAATCATCACATACACCCCTATAGATAGGGGTGTATGTAGTCTTGATCTTAATTAATGGGGCCCGTTTCTTTTTGCGTCGATTCTTCACGGGTGAATGATCGTGTGCGGTAACCTCACCGTCCTAGCATATCAAATCACATCAAATCATTTCATTTCGTGGTTGCGTGCAGGGGGGAAATGGCGATGGCAGTGAGCTGTCAAGGCTCGAGCCGGCCGTCCACGTGCCCGCCCTGGCTCCAAGCGGCGCTTGCAGGTGCGGTGACCACACTCCCATTTTAATTTGGATTTTATCTGCTGTAATTTAGATGGGCAATTATTAAGGAAATACTGTGTATGAACAGATAGCTTTGGCTTGGTCTAAACATGCTTTTCTTTTTCTTTTTTGTTGGTGTATGATTTTGGAATGGTTTTAGTTTGAAATTTTGAATTTTGAATTAGCGAACTCTGTATCTAGTTAAAGGTAATTAAAAAAAAACATTTTCCCAATTTCATCAAAGAAATAAAATATAATGTGATTCAACGAAGCTAGTTATTCATTTAATTCTTCGGGATCTCTGCATTAATTGCAATCTCTCGCTTAATTCTTCAATCAACTCGCTGCTGTGATCACATTTGCTTCCTGCTGCAGACATCGAGCAGAGGGTGCAGTCCCTGGCGCTGAACCTGCCGCCGTCGCCGGAGGAATCGAACTCTGACTCCTTCGCCGAACGGGCCGAGAACTACTACGAGAAGCGCCCACAGCTCATCTCCCTCATCCAAGACCTCCACAATCGCTACCTCCTCCTCGCGGATCGCTACACCCAATCCATCCTCAAAATCAACACCGCCAACAACTCATCGTCCTCCGCCGCCCTATCGGTCCTCTCCGACTCCGATGATGACCGCCCACCTCTCTCGTCCATCTCCACCTTCTCCGACCCCGATATTAGCTCCCTACGGTACCCCGATCCCGTCATCTCCTCAAACTCAGTCAACCCCATACTAGTCGAGCTGACAATGTCGCTGGTCGAGCGGGACATCCTGCTGGACGAGCTGACGCAGTCGGACCGCAGGCAGCACGAGTCGAACCGGAAGATGGAGCTGCAGAGGAGCCTGCTGGAGGTGATGGAGTCGGAGCGGGTGGTGCTGGTGGCGGAGAACGCGAGGCTGGATTTCCGCGCGGCGGCGGCGGCGGAGGAGCGGATGAGGGCGGAGGCGGAGGCGGGGCACATGAGGAGGAGGGCGGCGGAGCTGGCGGAGCGGGTGGGGATGATGAGGGAGGACCGGAGGGTGTGGGACCTGGGGAGGAGGATCGAGGCGCTGCAGCGGCAGGTGGCGGGGATGGCGAGGAGGGAGAGGGAGAGGGAGAGGGTGGAGGCGATGAGGGTGGAGTTGGAGAGGCTCAGGGAGGAGAATCGGAGGCTTAGGAGGAGGAGCGGGTGGGTACGGTGGTGGGTAAGTTTTGGTGGGACCCAAGGGATCAAAGCGGGGAATAGGAGTTGCTGTTACAATCCTTGTTTTTGCCTGTAGGGTGGGTATGTGGGTCGATGGAGGACTGGGTTCTTTCCTTTTGTTCAGGCTTTTGCTACTATATATTATACAGGCCTATATCAATATATATGTACGTGTATTGCTGCTACAATGTTATATACTAGTTTCGGCTTACTGTTGGAAATTCTACTTATGATGTAAGGTTAATTATTGATTTATTATAATTTCCGTATTGTTACGAAGGGAAAAACGTAGGGCAAAAGTTTTATGGTTTCCTATAGTTAGAATTCTAGATCTATGGTTTCCTCCAATATTTGAAGCTTTATACTGGTTTAAGGATTTGAAGGATGTTTTCGTTTGAAGCTTTTTAAAGTGAGTTGACGCCAATGATGAAGAGTTTTTTTTATAATTGCAATGATGTTGATCATAAGGATTTTTTCAACTTAATTTGAGTCAAAAAGGAGTCTACTGTTATTGGTCAATAAGTGAATGTGATGCAAGAATTGTATTTTAAAATATGAAATTGGCTATTTTTTGCTTAATTTTTAGGTCTTCCCTGGGTTTGTTCTTGAAAGATGGTAAGTATACATGTAACCCTACTTAGATTATATGTATGTCAAGGTATTGTTTTCTTTAAATTTGTTTATTTTTTAGTGTTACACTTGCAATTTGTTCTTTGCATTTGCAACTGAAAATGTTATCATAGTTGGAAAAGCAAATTAGGAACAAATGAAAACAATATGAAAATCCATGCTGCTATTGAACAATATGACTGGCTTCATCTTCATGTTATTGGAACATTTCTCTTGTTTTTATTTGTTTTTGTAAAATACCATACACTTTGAAAGAAGTTAATTAAAACTACTATGTGGTTTCAAAGAATGCTGATCATTCAAAGTATTTTATCCTATTTGAGTTATATGATCTTTGTTTAGTTAGCTTTTTTGGTTGAATTGATTTTTGTGCAGTATGATTTGTTAATCACCTCTCTTGAGTTGTCTGATCTTAGGGAAGAACACATTGGTTAATGAGGAGGAAGAAGAGTTTGGTTTGGTTTTTTACTTAAAAATTCAAATGCGATTATTATTAATTAAGGGAAAAATTTTCATTCCCTATTTGCCACTAACGCCTTATGGGAGCATTAAGAAACAAGTATAAGTATTCAGTAGTTAACTTTAATTTTCGTAGTTTATGATGTTTTAAAAGAAAACACGAAAGAATTTGGTAGTTTACATAAATTTAGCCAGGATTTTAGCCATTCACACACACATTAACCCGTTCCTCATCTTCCTGCCGACACTACCGACGCCTCCTCCCGCATCCACCTTTGTTGATCCTTGTCCCACCATCACAACCGTCTCTTTATCTTCTTCATCTTCTTTGTATTCTTTAACCAAAAAACAAGTACAATTAGTGAGGATAAAGTTGATTGAAATAGATGAATATGAAATTAATGAAAAACAAGTACATATTTTCTTCATTCTATTCATCCTCTTTTTTTTCTTGGTTGAAGTATATGAAATTGATGAAGATGATGAAGATGACAACGATGATGTTGCTGGGAGGGGGATGAGGAGTCAATGGGATGAAGATGATTTGGGAGGCAACGGTGATAGTCGACTGAGGAGGGGCTCTGAGGGGTTTCTGAGAGAAATAGAAAGCGATTAGATGTGTAATTTGTGGATGAGAGAGAGAGAGAGAGAGAGAGAATTAGTCAAACTCTTGGATTAAACCCACACCCAATCACTAAACCAACACCCCTTACGCATCTGGGCCAATTAGTCGACTAGAGAGAGAGAATTAGTCAAACGCTTGGATTAAACCCACACCCAATCACTAAACCAACACCCCTTACGCATCTGGGCCAATTAGTCGACTAGTGCTTATGCACTAGCCAGCAAGTGCCCAGTTAGTCGACTAGCCAGTTCTCTGCTTTTCCTGCAGGCTGGTTAGTTGACTAACAACCTGTTAAGGGTTTGGTTTGGAGTTTATGCCTTCTCCTTTTGTTTGGATCATTTGTAACTCTTTACGAATCTTTCCAATATGCGCTCACAACTCCTTGCGATATGACTTCTCTCTCTAATTAGCTTGATCACAACACTTGTGACGGGTCCCATACATCACATGTACATAAAGCTCATTCCTTCATTTCTCGTGAGTGGTCATCACCTCTCTCTCTCTCTCTCTCTCTCTCTCTCTGTGTGTGTGTGTGTGTGTGTGTGTGTGTGTGTGTGTGTGTGTGACATTAATAGTCCGATTCCAACGAGCATGATCATTTCATGTTCAAGGTGCAGCAGGGGCGCTAGCCACGCATGCTGCCACCCTCATTAAGGAATCATCATCGTGTGGTTAACATAGAGATCAGAATCTATTCGAACCAAATCATAGGCCTTATCCGTGCAGTCTAGTCCATTCGTCAACATTATGTTGCTAAGGTGTCTAGGGTACGACTTCCTATCAAACCCAACTACACATTATCTACAGAGCAGAATACGACTCCATAGTATTCGAGGTTGGATACAACTTGTTACCCCTAACACATTTACCTGTCCGCCTTGGCCAAGGACTTAACTATGGTTCGCATTCAGGTCTGTGCAACACTAACCTCTCATGCCGGAAGAAAAGACTCCCATCTTAATGGCCACTACCTTCGCATGCTTCAAACAATACATAGCAAGTACCTACGTATTGGGTGTAAAACTGATCTTCGGTAAAAGGTAAAGTATAGCTTTCCACACACAAGGTCGTGCAGCACATATCAAATAATACGAACTATACAACACCTTTTGTCACCTGAGAGATTTTTGTTGATAGTCAGAGTATGAATACCATGCAGAAGCTTCTCGACGAGTCGTTCTGTGAACTTGTTCTCCAACAAGTACATGTGTGTTGTCTCACGATGTCTCCACATCAAGCGGCTATGAGCCCATCCACTACTATCCGATGGTTGAGCTCAACGCACACTGGTCTATCTAGAATATCGATATCTCATTCTCGATATTCCAATGACCAGGAACATTTTAGGAGATACCATTAGACCTCATTATCTGATCTCATCATAATTTTAATGTATGTCAACACGCATCTCCAAAGATTTTATCCATGTAATCATATTGTAACCTCGTAGATGCACGCTCAAATGCATAAGGATTACATAGATAAATATGACCAGATTGATTACTATCATTTTGAACCAGATGTGTCAATTTCCTATTAATGTAAGGGCATATATTCCCCAACAATGCATACCTCTAACAACATTATGTATGTAAACATTTCTATCATGCAAGCTCAAATGTTTAGGCACCCATACTACATTATCATGATTTCTGACGGGTTTCCTAACATGGTGCACAAAGTGAGAGGTTTCTCCATATGCTTAGTGTAAGCATTGTGTCTATCCATATGAGCATGAAATCTATCATTCTTAGCATACTTTCTATACATAAACACATGATTATTTCTAGCATGAGTATGAACATTTCTAACTTTATGAACATTCTTCATAACATTACGTGTAGTGGCAACGTGCTTGTGTTGGAGAGTGGCTTTTGCACTATGACTTTTTTAAACTCATTAAGCTTAAGAACTAATTCTTCGTGCTTAAGCTTACTCGTGCAAACATCATTAGCAAGCATATCTAATCTATCATTCATACTAGAAAATAAATAGCATGTTCATCCTTCAAACAACTATGATCATGTAATAGAGAGTCATTATGCATCTTAAGCTTATCATGACCACAATGCAAAACATTATACTTATCTTCTAGCTTTTTATACCTTTTCTTTAATTTTCCAAATTCTTTATGCAAATGTTCATAAGCGCTCTCTACATCAAATTATTCATCAGAGTTAGAATCATATACCTCGTTGTCATCATCTTGATGTTCCATCATGCACACTTCATTGTTGGTGCTCTCTTCATTGCCGTCCTCACTTGATTGGGTCACCATAGTACATTCTTCATATTCTCAGATTTTCATGGGGAGTTGGTGCCTTTGAAATAACACTAAAATAATGTTAGATAAACAAACATAAATTATACTTACCTTTAAGTTCATTGAGTATGCCTCCTTTTGATCCTTTGTCCATGCCACTCTATGTAATACACTGTTTCCATACGTACGTGTAATATGTTAAGTATCTCTAGCTGTATTTATACACATATAATTATTGTGTATTCTTAGGAATTTTTCCTAATTTTTATAATGATAAAAACTATTTTTAAATAATTTTAAACATTATTAGATAAGTGATGTGAAGAGTATTTGGATGGAATACATGGTATTTAATGTGGTATGTAGTATTAATAAGGTATTTCTATTTTCCTAAAAATTAAAATTTTGGAAAATCCTTAAAGAGACACATGGCCTCTTAAGTGTCATATGTATATTATTCCTTTAACCTCCACTTGACACCTAGATTACACATGGCATGGGTTTGACTAAAGACGAGAGGATGAAATTTATGCAAGGATTAAAGGAGAAAAGAAAAAAAGGAAAAGAAAGGAAGAAAACCAAAGAAAAATCCCCAAAAGAAAAAAAATTCTCTCATCCCCTCACCTCCCCTCCTTGGCCGAACCAACCCCCTCCCTCATCTCCACCTCCTCCACCTACACCACCTCTTGGCCTCCCTCTCTAGGCCAAAAATCCACCCTCCAGTCCTCAACAAAAAATCCATCATTTCAACCCCTCTCGGAGCTTAAAGTTTGAAGAGAAAGAAGAACTTGGAGGAAGCTTTGGAGAAGAAGAAGAGGAGGAAGATGGGCCAAACTTGAAGGGAGAAGGACTTAGGATTTCTAATCATCTAGATAGGGCGCTAACCTCTGGAATTATATATGATGTGATCAAGCATGTTCTAGTGTGGTTATGTTAATAATGAATCCATGTTATTTGTTAGTGTTGTCATGCCATTGTTAGCGTTATTATGTAATGTTCTAGTATTCTCAAGCTAATTGCTTTATAGGGCAGCATATCCATTATGTCACGAAGATTAGGGTCCTTGCTAATTAGTGTGCTAGATCATGTAATGTTATAATTAAGAATTTGTTGTGGAAGGTCATGTTGAAATTTAAATATGTAGCATGTTGACATTGTGAACATATTTGTAGGAATTATCAACTCTAGTTAAGAGTGACAAGCTTAAGATTTATTTTTAGGATGGTGTAGTTTCATTCATGCCATGTTAATCTTCATGTTAATGAATTATTGTTCTACTAAAGTTAATACATTTTTAAGTATTGTACTAATGAAATTAACCATGCCATTATGTGTAGTAAGTCTCAGGAAATACTTAATAGATTCCACGCTTTTATGCATCATCTTAGTGTTTCCATAATTATGTTCATGCTAATTTGGGTAAACGGGTGTCCATGTCTACATGCTAGTATCAATATGTTCGTATTGCAATAATTTCCATGCTTTCATGCTATAGTACTAGTGTTCATGTTCTCTTAAACATGCTAAATTAGTATGCTTATGATGTCTATATATTTGGGATCGTTAAGACTAGTATGATAACATGCCAATGCTATGTACTTTAATGACATGCTAGTAAAGATATGTTAAAATGCCACATGTTAGCCAAGTTAGTAAAGCTATGTTAATAATACCATGTTAGAATGTTTTTTTTGAAGGGTAAGCAACTTTATTCATATAACTCAACAAATTACACTATTGGTCTACAAGATAGAACCAAACATAAAACGCAAGAGAAACGAAGTCATAAATGAACCTACAACTCTAATAGATCTAGGAATCCTAGCGATGTTTAGGATTCCGAGTATCCCTTGAGCTTTTTCGTCAAGGTGGATCCAAATAAGTCTTTTTGAGTGTCTTTAAGTTTGGAGCTAAGCGGCGCATTTCCTCCTCCCACTCTTGGTTTATCGTTGTAGCATCTCTATCAAATTCTTCCATCCATTCTTCCTCATATTCATCATCATCAGCATTTTCATCCCCAACATTGTCAGGGTCATCAACATGATCATTACCAGAAGGGCCCCCCAGCTTCCGTAGAATTTGGAATCACATGTGTATCCGCTGCCTCACCATTAGTAACCTCTACATTTCTATTAGAAGGACCTCCAGGTTCTATAATAGCTGAAAAACCTCTACTCGTAACATTCCCTTCATTAATCAACACACTTCCAGCCGTAGACAGAGTTGCCTTACCTTTCTCCACCCAAACCTTCTTAAATGGACATTGGGAGGTTGAATGCACAAAGCACTCACACGTTGGACAGCTTGGAGGCAAGTTTTTATATTCCACTTTAATGATCACATTCTCATCATCCTCCACAGCAATCTTAATTGTATTTTGCAATTTGGTCTTTGCATCAATTTCAATAAATCATCTTGCATAGGAGTACCTTTCTCCTAAAGCTGTGGCCTTATCTAGGAATACAGGCTTACATATAGAGCTAGCAATTCTACTTATGCACTCTGTAGACCAAAATTTCAGTGGTAAGTCCGGAAATCTTACACATACTGGAATTGATGACATAAGATCTCTGTCCATAGTGAGATCTGGAGTCCAGCGTCGGAGCACTTCACCCTTTTATCAAACATCCAAGGCCCTCCTTGGAGTACCCTGCTGCAATCTTCCTCCAGCTCAAACACGAAGAAGAAAAAGCCATTTTCTCTAGAGTGGACCTGTAAAGTACCCTTTGGCCGCCACAAACGATGGACACATGCACGAAGGTGAGAATAAAAAGGTTTGTCACCCATAACATAACCAGCTAGTGTCCGTCCCCATTTTGCAACATTAGTAGAGATTGCTTCCTGCGAAATCCAAGGGATAGTCTTGCCTAAAGGAACCTCTCGAAGAGGATAGTAAGAGCATTTGCTAATCTCTTCAACAGCGCGCCCTACATGAAAAAGCGAACTCCAGGCTTCTCGACCAGTCTTCGCCACTCTCAAAGGAGCAGGTGGCTGGCCGGCAGCTTTTTCCTTCCGAATGTTATTAGAATTTCGTTGTAGTGGAGGATATTCTTCAGTGTAATTGGGTGTTGACTTTGCTACACCAGACGTAGACATCCTTTGAAGACAAAATGAAGAACATCGATGATAAGGGTTTCCCGTGTTGATACAAGCGGGATTGGATCTGCTGCCCATGATCTGCTCGTGGAACAAAAATCAAAACTCCCGGATCTGTACGATTAGAACAGCCAGAGAAGAGCCCCACGACCGCCTGCTGAAGCGCCTGGGCGAGGCTGAACGCCGGACCTTCGAGGTCGTCGGATCTGACGCAGAAGCACTGATCGGGACTGAATCTAAGCACTGATCTGACGTAGAAGTAGAGCATCGGAGCAATCTCTGATCGGATCTGACGAAATCGCTGCAATCGGCCGGAGCAAGCACCGGATCTGCAATCTTCTCCGCTGCCTGAGCAAGAGAGCCGGGACAGATTGGACAGATGGCCGAGATCTGACGCCGGTAGAGCGCTGGGATCTGACGCGATCTGACACGATCGGACGGAAACAAGGTTCCCGCCGTCGGAGCTGACGCGATCGGAGCGCTGGTCTTGCTGAGACGTCGGATCTGGGCGGAAACTTGCTTTGCCGGAACTTGCTGCCGGGGACAAGATCGAGACCACCCAATCAAGACGCGTCGGGCTGCCGAAGCCCGGCTGTTTGCCGTCGATGCCAATAGAAGAACCCCCGATCTCTCTCACCTAGGGCTAGCCGCCTCTCCCTATGTTTGTCCAGTTTTTTTGTTTCTTCTTCTTCTTCTTTTCCTTTATTAGATACCTGGACCATGTTAGAATGTTAGTAATGCAATGTTATTTATGATTAGTATTTCCATGTTAGTATTGTCATGTTGTGCCAAATTTCATTTAGTTATGTTAGTATGCTTAAATTTAATTTATTATGCTAGTTGTAGTATACTTGTATGTAAATTCAATATTTTTCTATTAGGATGCAATGATGGTAGCCTAGATGTAGTTAATCCCTTATTTTTCACTATGCAGGATTATGTTGCTACGGTTGAATGTGATAATGGTAGCTTAATCACGGTAATTAACGTGAGAATGATGATTCAATAGAAGTAATACAACATAGACCAAAGTGACACATGGACCAAAGTGACACGGAAATGCCGGGGCCACCCCTTGAATCCATGAGGGCCACCTCTTGAATCTATGTGAGATAAGATAGACGGCATGGGCCTACGCGCTACATGGACCAACGTGCCATGGAAATACCGGGGCCACCTTTTGAATCTATGGAAGCCACCTCTAAAATCCATGAGACCGTGTAAATAAAGTGAATGATGAAAATGTGGTTCTCTGTTATCAAATTATGATTGTTTACCTATATTTCTGCTTGTGTTTATCTTTAAGCACATAGTTTACTATTTGCCGTCTTCTTTTAATTTCTGTCAAATTTCATGTTATAGTATATAACCTTTCTTTTATATTCATTGTATATCGGTGGTGTTGTACTTTACATTACACACCAAGACCTGTTGTTTTGACTATCCCCAGTAGACAAACCTTAGTAGGTAGACCAGTTCTGAGACTGGACACTACTGGTGTAGTTAGACTTTCCTATTGAGTCACGCGTTGACGTGTCCCATTTAAATTTTCCAGAATTAGAAGCAGTACAGCCAGATCAGGACCTGACTCAGGGGTTCGCTCCCAGTTCCGAGGTAGAGATGGAGCTCACCACAAGCGAATTTGTTCAGTTGGTCTTTCAGGGGTAGTATATGGAGTGCGTTGTATCAGGTGTGGGCACTTTTGTCTTTTTGTGGGTTTCTGGGAAGTTCTCTTTTATTTCTTCCACTTTTGTACTCGATACTGATATGTTGCATATAAAAGATGTACTTTGTAATGAGTAAAAGATGTTGGACTTTGTACATTATTTTCCGTTCTCTGTGTTGTTTCTGTGTTAGAGCATTGTGTGTACTTCCCAGCACATGCGCAGTGACCTGCCTGTTCTTTCTTGTAATCTCTATCTTCCATGTCTTTCTTTTCATACTCACTGCTATGAGAATACTTGGGACAGATTCCTTCTTTCCGTGTATCCTGGGGAGTGAGGCGTTTCACTCTATGAGTGGTTGGAACATCATAAGAGACTTGTAGGAATGTCCCATACTCAAAATCCTCGACATCAAGACGTATCTCCATCATTCTTCTCCAAATTGAAAAGTTTGTTGCATCCAATACGTGAGGAGAGAACAAGATTTGGCAGTGTATCATCATTGTTGACACCATCTAATCAACATATGCTCCATTACCACGTGTTGGATCCATGTGGATGGCAAGCAATACTAAAAGGGAAGATAAATGGTGTTGTATAGTAATAATCAGACAATTAAAATTTAAACCCTTCTACTAAGTTGCATAAGTCTCATAAGAGTGTTACCTCCTTAGGTACTTAATCAACCACTCTAACTACTTCTAATCAAAGTAAGATGCATAGCGAAAAATCAACACAAATGCAAGTAATAAGAGATGAGAGACAATGAGCACAAACAAACAAGATAGATTTACCATGGTTCAGCCTACCCTTAGCCTACATCTAGCATCCACTAAATCACTCTCACCAAGTGACCAATGTGCCTCAAACTAGATGGCTTCTACAACCAACGCTCTCTCTCTACTAGAGGGTTACAATACACACCTTGCCTCTAGCAAGGGTTTCCAAAACAACTCAACACAACCTCACAAAGTGAGGACCTCATCACTTGAGACTTTTCCACCAAATACAAATTACAACAACCAAACACTTACCACCACATCCTTGTGTGGGGTTTTACATACCTTTCTTTTGTAGATGAAGATTACACTTTTACTATAACCAATAAGTTGAAGCTCTTTGAATGTGTACAAGTGTGGCTATAGAAAAAATCCTTTTGATCTCAAAAAAATGAAGATTAAAACAAGAGGTTAAAACTCTAATTTACGTTCTCAAACGAGTCAAGATTAAACTTGATCGAATCATAAATTAGCAAGACAAAAGATAGCTTAAAAGATTCTGAAGAAATGAAAAATTATTGCTTTAAAAAATCCTTGAGAGAGCTTAAAGAGAGTGCTTAGAAAATACTTAGAAAACTTAGATTTTTGCACAAAAATTTTGTGCCAAATCCATTGGCCATCAAGCATATATAGGGGGTGGAAATCATCAAGATATATTTCCTAAACTGACCCTCAAGCGGGCAAATTCGACACACTTCTGTAAATCACGGAGCTGGTCAAATTTTACCGTTGGGGCCATAGAAGCTGACTCCTAGCTAGTAGTCAACTACTTTTAAATTACATCAAGTGCTCAAAACTTTGTTGTTCAAAGTAGTAGACTCCAACTATAATAATACTCAACACCTTTACAGATACATTGATATGTATCTTTAAAGAGTACTTTGTAATATTAAAAAGATTTTTAAAAACATTTAAAACATTTTTGTAATGTAAAAACATTTTCTAAGTGTGTGTGCAAGCTTCAATTGATAGCTCTAACAATCTAGGACAAGTTTACAAAATGACACACTACTCACATTATACTTAGGAGTCTTATTGTCTTCCTTTAAGCTTCTTCAACCTGTCTTGAAGTCTTGCTGTCACGCCCCGCTCACCCAAGTACGAGGAGCGTAGCTAATGAGGTCGCCGTAGTATTCAGACTCAGGCTTCGAGCCCTCTTATCTGAATACTACTAGGCATTTTTTGTGGTTTAATATAAAATAATGAGCAGGCCACTGCAATAACACTGGAATAGTACACAGAGAAAAAGAAAAGTGCTCCAACAGAAAATAAAACGCAGTACTGAAAAGGAAATACATCAACACAGAAGTTACATTACATCATTTACATAAGTTCACATACATACAAGCATCAGCTGTACAAAGGGGGTACAAAAAGCGGGTACAAAAAGCGGGTACAACAAAAAGTAGAAACCCCCAGCCTAAAAGTACAAAAGTCCACCCGGTACAACACACCCGCTAATCTAAACCCGGGAAGTCTAACTGAACGAGGTCGCCCGTAGGCTCCACCTCCGCTGTAATGGCACTAGTCTCTGGCTCCGGGACACCCGAAGATTGCTCGGAACTCATACTTGAAAACCACGGGATGGGACATGTCAACGCATGACCCAGTAGGAACTCCTAACACCCTAGTAGAACCCAGTTTTAGAACTGGTCTTCCTAACTAACCAACTGACTACTAGTGTCACATCAATCTCAAGATTATGCAGAAATTTAAAGACAGGGTGTAAGTACTGAAAGTAAACAATAGAAAGTAGAACTGAAGTGAAATTTCAGAATTAAATTAACTAAGTTTAATTGTCGTTCTGATTTGAAACCCGGATAAACCATAGGCTGCTAAGGGAGCGGACTTCACCCAGGGTGGGTGAAAAGTGGTACCACTTCAGCGACACGAGCACTGGAGGAGCCTCTCGTAACTCCGTACCCAACTGGACAAGGTACCGAAGCGAGACTCATCTTGGTTTTTCTGTCGGACAAACGGAGAAAACCATCATTTACCATCCTGGTGCGTCACGAGCGCACCAGCGGCCTCTCTAACTCTAGTCAACTCCTCCTTACGGGAGTGATGTAGCGAGTGAGAAATTATACTACGTCCGCTCCTTAACACCTACAATTTACCCGTGTTTCCCCCAAACCCCCATCCGGAGTCTCACCCATTTCAAAATGGAACGAGAACTCCTGATGTCATACTCTCATCCTCACTCACAAATTTTTCTTTTGATGAGCATCACTTCATTTGACATAGTGTTAATTAGTGGTCTCAAATACCACTTATGTCTCAACATATTTGCAATCTCATCATCAATGAAACATAATACATTAAACATCATCATTAAAGCATATCTTAAGAGCATGATAATAAAGCACAACTAACATGTTCAACATTAATTTAAAACAAAAGCACAACGATGAAATTCCTACTCAAAATTACAACACAAATCTGCCAAAAGCGTCAGTCCAGAAAGAATGGCTCTGTTACCCTATCTGCAGTCAGAATTGGCTCTCGGTCCCTCTTCAAAGTTGTAGGAAATTTTCTGTAGTTTTTCGTAGTGTCCTTAATTATATTTTTCTGATTTTTCTACTATTTTTATGATTTTTACAAGTTACTGTCATGCTACAAAAAAATTTCCAGCAACTAGTTTCTTTCTAAATCTAGTTCTAACATGTTTGAATGCCACAATTAACATATCTACACTAGCATGAGAATAAGATTACAACATTTACAAATTCTTAACATAATTCCAACTTTACAAAGAGGATATTTTTACTATTTAACATATGTCACACAATATGGTTATATAACTTGCAATTTCCTACTAAAATGAAACTAACATAGAAATCAATTCTCTAAACATCATAAACTACAATCTAGCACCATTTTTAGCAAGTTAACATAATGAACATGGTAGTAATATATATAACTATAATTATGCAACAATTTCATATCCAAGCATGAATAAAGTCTAGGGATAAGCTAGCCAAAAGTTCCTTCAATACTAACATATTGACTTTTTAACAATGTTTATCAACATGTTAAAACACAACACTAAATCTATGGCATGCACTTACATACTTTCATTATTCCTTTTCTAGAAATGAGAATGAGCTAATTATTTTACTAATCATCCTACACCAAGCATTTCTACTAACACAAATCCTAAAACTAAATCCTAACTAGAATGTTAGAAAATCCTACCTTGCAAAAGTCCACCAAAATTGTTCTTTGGCCCTTCTTAGTCCTTGATGGAGAGCCTCCTAGCCTTCCTTCTTCAAGCCCCAATTTGGTCTCCAAAAGTTGGATTTTTGGCTAATTTTGGGGATATTTTAGGTGTTGGAATGATGAGGGAAAGTGAGGGGTCATTGGTGGTGGAAGGGGAGGAGTAATGGGTGGTGATGGGAGGAGGGAGGAGGAACAAATGGTTGAAAGGGAGGAGGAGCAATTTTCGGCCAGCCTAAGGGGAGGTGAGGGAGAGAATGAGAGAGTGAAAATGGGATTTTCTTTTTCTTTTTTGATTTTTTTTTCTTGCCTTGAAAGTTGTATTCCCTAAAACCCTCTCCTCCACTCATTTTAGTCAAAATTAAGCCATGTGTCCTAGCTTAAGCTAACAACATGACACATAGCCATATTAAGTGTCATGGCTACAAATTTTAAAATTAGAATTTTAGGAAAATAAAAATACATGGCGAAATACACCATACTTCTTAAATACATGGTATTTCATCCCAATACCCTTATTTTCTAATATCAATAATGGGTTTAAAACCATTTAAAAACAATTTCTTCACCAAAATAATTAAAGAAAAATACGGTCATACTCCCAAAAATATACATACGTATTTACGTCAAAATACGTACAAGTACGCGTACATTGAAATTGGGGTCATTACATCCTACACCCCTTAAAATAAATTCTGTCCTCAGAATTTCAATTTAAGGGAGAAAAACTTTCTTATACATCATATTACATACAAAACAAAATTACATCAGACAAACAAGTGAGGGTACTTCTCTTTCATCTCATCCTCGAGTTCCCAGGTAGACTCCCCTGGTGACTTTCGGTGCCACATAACCCTCACTAAGTTGATCGACTTCTTCCTCAGCATCTTCTGCCTCCGGTCTAGAATGGCCACAGTTTGCTGATCATATGTCAAGTCTGGTCGCACTTCGATTTCAGAGAAGTCAACGACATGATCAGGATTTCCAACACATCTCCTGAGTTGCGATATGTGAAACACATTATGCACTCCCTCAAGAGATGCTGGCAAGGCAATTCTATAAGCCACTTCTCCAACACGAGCCAGAACTTCAAAAGGTCCAATATATCTTGGACTCAGTTTTCCACGTCTTCCAAAACGAATCAGCCCTCGTGTTCGCGAGATCTTCAAAAATACTAACTCTCTTGGCTGAAATTCCAAGTGTCACCTCTTCGCATCTGCCCAGTGTTTATAACTATCCTGAGCTATGCGAAGATTGTCTCTGACGACTCTCACAACATCTACAGTTTCAGCGATCATATCCGGGCCCAACAATTCACGATCTCCAACATCATCCCAACTGAGAGGAGATCGACACTTCCTTCCATACAAAGCTGCAAATGGCGCCATGCCTATACTGGCTTGATAACTGTTATTGTAGGCGAATTCTACCAGATGTAGATGTTCGTCCCAAGAACCCTTGAAATTCAGCATGCACGCCCTCAACATATCTTCCAAAATCTGAATTGTCCTCTCCGACTATCCGTTTGTCTGTGGATGGTATGCAGTGTTGAAACTCAGTTGAGTTCCCAAGCTAGCCTGCAGAATTCTCCAAAAATGAGACGTGAATCTGGTGTCGCGGTCGGAGACTATGCTTACAGGTACTCCGTGAAGCCTCACAATTTCCTCCATATATCTCTTAGCAAGATGGTCTATTGACTGGCTTACTCGAAATGGTATGAAGTGAGCTGATTTGGTTAATCAGTCAATGATTACCCAAATAGCATCATGTCCTCGAGAAGTGCGAGGTAAGCCAGTTACGAAATCCATAGTCACATGCTGCCACTTCCACTCTGGAATTGGAAGAAGCTGCAGAAGTTCTGCCGTTCTCTGATGTTTGGCCTTGACTTGCTGACATGTCAAACATGAAGCTACACTTCTAGCCACACTACGCTTCATGCCGTGCCACCAAAAATGTTGTCGCAGATCACGATTCATTTTGGTGCCTCCAGGATGGATAGAATAAGGTGAGCTATGCACTTCTTTCAACAGTTCATCCCGAATGTCACCTGATGGCACACAAATCCTGCTTCCAAAACACAGAGACCCATTTTCATGAACACAGAAATCATTACGAAGTCCGGCTTCTGTCTGCTCGCGAATCTTCTTCAACTTCGCATCTCCAGATTGAGCTGCCTTAATCCTCTCAACTAAATCAGATTGAACCTGCAAGTTCATCATCATCACTGATGAACCAGGTAAGACAACTTCAATCTCCATCTGCCGAATATCACCCCGAAGTTCTCTCTGAGCTGTCAACATCATCACTGCCGGCATACGACTAACATCATCAGGTACTATGTTAACTTTCCCAGGGTGATATTGAAGATCCACATCATAATCAGCCATCAACTCAAGCCATCTGCGATGCCGCATATTCAGCTCTTTCTGAGTGAACACGCACTTCAAACTCTTGTGATCTATGTATATCTTTACACGTTCACCCAGAAGAAAATGCCTCCACAACTTTAATGCAAACACCACTGCTGCTAACTCCAAGTCATGTGTAGGATAGTTCCTCTCATGAGTCTTCAACAATCTAGAAGCATAAGCTACTACCCTACCATACTGATGGAGAACACATCCCAATCCTCTGCATGATGCGTCACAGTAAATCTCATATCCACCTGAACGGTCTGGAATCGTCAAGACAGGTGCAGTGATCAATCTATGCTTCAGTTCATCAAATGCTTACTGACATTCCTTTGACCAACTGTAAGCAACATTCTTCCTGGTTAGATGAGTCATCGGTGCATCGATCTTAGAGAAATCCTTGATAAACTTCATGTAGTACCCAGCCAATCCCAAGAAACTTTTGATCTCTGTTACTGACTTAAGAACTGGCCACTTCTCTACTGCAGCAACCTTCTCTGGATCTACAGCTATCCCATCATCAGATACAATATGTCCCAGAAAAGCAACCTTGGTCAGCCAAAACTGACACTTGCTATACTTAGCATATAACTGGTGCTGTCTCAGAGTCTACAGGACTATCCTCAGGTGCTCAGCATAATCTTCCTCTGATCTTGAGTACACCAAGATAGCATCTATAAAGACGACCATAAACTTATCCAAATACTCATAGAAGACTTGGTTCATCAATCTTATGAATGTGGCTGGTGCGTTAGTAACACCGAAAGGCAACACTAAAAACTCATAATGACCATACCGGGTTCTAAATGCAGTCTTCGGAATATCTGATCCTCTGACCATCACCTGATGATACCCGCTTCTCAAATCTAGCTTTGAATACACGCGAGATCCACCCAACCGATCAAAGATGTCATCAATCCTAGGAAGAGGATACTTGTTCTTTACAGTAACTTTATTCAACTCCCGGTAGTCAATGCACATCCTTCGATATCCATCTTTCTTATTCACCAAAAGCACTGGCGCACCCCATGGAGAAACACTTGGCTGGATCAAGCCACGCTCTGACAAATCCTTCAACTGACTACGAAGCTCTGCTAACTCTGGAGGAGCCATACGGTATGGGGCCTTCGCAATCGGTTGAGTGCCTGGAATCAGATCGATGGTGAACTCCAATGATCTATCCGGAGGAAGTCCATAGATATCGTCTGGAAAGACATCAGGAAAATCCCGGACTACCCTCTACAATACCGGTTCAGCATCCATCTCCATCATCACTTCTACTGGACTGGCCTTAAACTTCAATGGTCCAAGGGAACTACTACCACTAAGAAACTCAAATTCTGGATGATCAGGAATCTGAAACACTATCTTCCTGAGCCTACAATCTATAGTGGCATAGAACATTCCTAACCAGTCCATCCCAAACATTGCTTCAAAATGAGGCATCTCCATCACTAAGAAATCTGCATACAGCCTACGTCCACAAATCTCAACAGGACACTGTCGGTATCCCGAAGAACTGCGGATCACTCCATTCCCTGTATGGATATTCCAACTAGAAGCAAAGGAGTCTACTACTAATGGATTCCTAGTCACAAATTGCTGAGACAGGAAGCAATGGAATGCTCCTGAATCAAAAAGTGACAAGGCAGGGAAGGAAGCAACTCTAATAACACCTAAGAGAATAAACACAAATTATCATAAGAGTCTAATCATCCTAATCATAACCACAAACATAACAAACTATAGTAAAAATAACAAAGCATTTAACTCTAAAAAGAAATAGGTACCAGTGATAACACGACCAGTGTCCTCTACCTCGACAGCCGACATGGTGAAAGCCTGACGCCTCGGCGCCACTCTCCTGGGGGTCTGCTGCTGTTGTTGTGGAGGCCTAGGTGGTCCCCTCTGAGTCACTGCACCAGGCGCTGGTGGAGCTGATAGTGGAATCCTCTGTGGAGCCGGCGGAAGGGTCCTCTGCTGCTGCTCAGGCCGGAGTACCACTGGTGCCCCAGAACCTGAAGTCTGTCCTTGCTGAGGACACTGCCTACTGATGTGTCCTGACTGACCACAGGTAAAACATCGCCCATGCCTAAACTTGCAATCCCGCTGCTCATGCCTAGTCTTCCCACAAAATCCACAAGGTAACTGCCGCTGTAGCGCTGGTGGAGCTCCAGGCCTCCTAAATTGAGTGGTCTGAGTGGGCCTCGAGAAACTCCTCTGCTAACCTGTAGGGCGCCTCTCAGATGCTGCTGGACCTCTACCCACCCTCGTCAGGTGTGTCTCATGCATCCTGGCCGCCTCCAGTACGACACTGTATGCAAGCAACACCTGGGTCGACATCGCTGCTCTGAACTCAGGGTCCAACCCCATCCTGAATCGTCTAGCTCTAGTGGCCTCCGACTGCACCAACTCTGGAGCAAACTTGCTCAATAGTGAGAACTCTGCATCATAGGCATCGATGCTCCATTGTCCCTGAGTCAGGTGCTCAAACCTCAACCGCAACTCATCCTTCTTTGTCTCTGGCAGGAACTGAGCCTCAAACAACTCCCTAAACTTCTCCCACGAGATTGGCTTGGTCAAATGTAACTCCTGAGCATCACGCCAATCTAGTGCCTGATGTGTCAGCTGTCTCTTCGCGGCATCCACCCACTTATCTCTTGGGTATCCAATAGCCTCCAAATCGTCCTAAGAATGCCCGATCCACTCGTCCACCTCTAGAGGACTCTCCTTGCCCAAAAAGGACCTCGGGTGTAAGGCTCTAAACTGCCTGATACCCACTGGCTTCGGTGGCGCACCATTAGTCACCCTATCATGCATCTGCTACATGTGCTCCAGAATCCCTATCAGAATCTTCCCCATCAGGGAAGCCTCGGACGAAGCAGCATCAGAAGCAGGGGTCCTGTACTCAGACGATCCATTCCCCGGATCCATTCTGCAAGAATGAACAGGGAAATAACATTCAGTACCAAAATTGCGAATTATAATGTTGGAGCTTTCTTGTACTATTCTTACGTGTATCGCAGTATGAGCGGACCTGCAGGGCCACCACAAAAACCAATCATGCATCGCTCACCCAAGTACGGGGAGCATAGCTAACAAGGTCGCCGTAGTATTCAGACTCAGGCTTCGACTCCTCTTATCTGAATACTACTAGGCATTTTTGTGGTTTAATATAAAATAATGAGCAGGCCAATGCAATAACACTGGAATAGTACATAGAGAAAAAGAAAAGTGCTCCAACAGAAAATAAAACGCAGTACTGAAAAGGAAATACATCAACACAGAAGTTACATTACATCATTTACATAAGTTCATATACATACAAGCATCAGCTTTACAAAGGGGGTACAAAAAGCTGGTACAACAAAAAGAAGAAACCCCCAGCCTAAAAGTACAAAAGTCCACCGGGTACAACACACCCGCTAATCTAAACCCGGGAAGTCTAACTGAACGAGGTCGCCCGTAGGCTCCACCTCTGCTGTACTGGCACCGATCTATGGCTCCGGGACACCCGAAGACTGCTCGGAACTCATACTTGAAAACCTTGGGATGGGACACGTCAACGCGTGACCCAGTAGGAACTCCTAACACCCTAGTAGAATCCAGTTTTAGAACTGGTCTTCCTAACTAACCAACTGATTACTAGTGTCACATCAATCTCAAGATTATGCAGAAATTTAAAGACAGGGTGTAAGTACTGAAAGTAAACAACAGAAAGTAGAACTGAAGTGAAATTTCAGAATTAAATTAATTAAGTTTAATTGTCCTTCTGATTTGAAACCCGGATAAACCATAGGCTGCTAAGGGAGCGGACTTCACCCAGGGTGGGTGAAAAGTGGTACCACTCCAGCGACACGAGCACTGGAGGGGCCTCTCGTAACTCCGTACCCGACTGGACAAGGTACCAGAGCGAGACTCATCTCCGTTTTTCTGTCAGACAAACGGAGAAAACCATCATTTACCGTCCTGGTGCGTCACGAGCGCACCAGTGGCCTCTCTAACTCTAGTCAACTCCCCCTTATGGGAGTGACGTAGCGAGTGAGAAATTATACTACGTCTGCTCCTTAACACCTACAATTTATCCGTGTTTCCCCCAAACCCCCATCCAGAGTCTCACCCATTTCAAAATGAAACGAGAACTCCCGATGTCATACTCTCATCCTCACTCACAAATTTTTCTTTTGATGAGCATCACTTCATTTGACATAGTGTTGATTAGTGGTCTCAAATACCACTTATATCTCAACATACTTGCGTTCTCATCATCAATGAAACATAATACACTAAACATCATCATTAAAGCATATCTTAAGAGCATGATAATAAAGCACAACTAACATGTTCAACATTAATTTAAAACAAAAGCACAACGATGAAATTCCTACTCAAAATTACAACACAAATCTGCCAAAAGCGTCAGTCCAGAAAGAATGACTCTGTTACCCTATCTGCAGTCAGAACTGGCTCTCGGTCGCTCTTCAAAGTTGTAGGAAATTTTCTGTAGTTTTTCGTAATGTCCTTAATTATATTTTTCTGATTTTTCTACTATTTTTTATGATCTTTACAAGTTACTGTCCTGCTACAAAAAAATTTCCAGCAACTAGTTTTCTTTCTAAATCTAGTTCTAACATGTTTGAATGCCACAATTAACATATCTACACTAGCATGAGAATAAGATTACAACATTTACAAATTCTTAACATAATTCCAACTTTACAAAGAGGATATTTTTACTATTTAACATATGTCACACAATATGGTTATGTAACTTGCAATTTCCTACTAAAATGAAACTAACATAGAAATCAATTCTCTAAACATCATAAACTACAATCTAGCACCATTTTTAGCAAGTTAACATAATGAACATGGTAGTAATATATATAACTATAATTATGCAACAATTTCATATCCAAGCATGAATAAAATCTAGGGATAAGCTAGCCAAAAGTTCATTCAATACTAACATATGGACTTTTTAGCAATGTTTATCAACATGTTAAAACACAACACTAAATCTATGGCATGCACTTACATACTTTCATTATTCCTTTTCTAGAAATGAGAATGAGCTAATTATTTTACTAATCATCCTACACCAAGCATTTCTACTAACACAAATCCTAAAACTAAATCCTAACTAGAATGTTAGAAAATCCTACCTTACAAAATTCCTCCAAAATTGTTCTTTGGCCCTTCTTAGTCCTTGATGGAGAGCCTCCTATCCTTCCTTCTTCAAGCCCCAATTTGGTCTCCAAAAGTTGGATTTTTGGCTAATTTTGGGGATATTTTAGGTGTTGGAATGATGAGGGAAAGTGAGGGGCCATTGGTGGTGGAAGGGGAGGAGTAATGGGTGGTGATGGGAGGAGGGAGGAGGAACAAATGGTTGAAAGGGAGGAGGAGCAATTTTCGGCCAGCCTAAGGGGAGGTGAGGGAGAGAATGAGAGAGTGAAAATGGGATTTTCTTTTTCTTTTTTGATTTTTGTTTTCTTGCCTTGAAAGTTGTATTCCCTAAAACCCTCTCCTCCACTCATTTTAGTCAAAATTAAGCCATGTGTCCTAGCTTAAGCTAACAACATGACACATAGCCATATTACGTGTCATGGCTACAAATTTTTAAAATTAGAATTTTAGGAAAATAAAAATACATGGTGAAATACACCATACTTCTCAAATACATGGTATTTCATCCCAATACCCTTATTTTCTAATATCAATAATGGGTTTAAAACCATTTAAAAACAATTTCTTCACCAAAATAATTAAAGAAAAATACGGTCATACTCCCAAAAATATACGTACGTATTTACGTCAAAATACGTACAAGTACGCGTACATTGAAATTGGGGTCATTACACTTGCACTCCACAAATCCTTCGATGAGCTTCGAGTCTTCAATGTTAAGCTCCAATCCATATGTTCTTCATACTTCAAGCTTTAACTTCATGTTATCATCATATTTGAGCTTAAGTTGACCACTGTTGACTATGTTGACTTGGATACATACACTCACAGATCATCTTACAAAAACATTATTAGCAACCATAATTGTTTGCTTATAATTACAACTAACCTAGGGGTGATGCAATAACCAATACAGCTGAGCCAAGACCTTATATGCCTAATGAAAGGAAAATGGACACAAGGACGATGAGTTTCTATTTCATTGGATACTCAAAAGATTCAAGGGTTACAAGTTTTATGATCCCTCAACTAAGTTGATTTTCGGGTCGGGAAATGCCTGGTTCATTGAGGATGTCGAGTTTGCAAGGCGAGATTCAGTTAGTGACTTTGTCTTTGAATATGAATTTGTTGATATTTCAACAAGTGTTATTGGCATTAATTAGGATTTCATTCCTGACCTTGTTCAAGACACAATAAATCAAGACAATGTCAGAAATCCTCCTATTCAGGAAATTATTCAAGAGGAACAAACTCTAGCACCTTAAGAACCTATGCCATTAAGGAGAGTCACAGAGAGAGAAGAAGTGCAGTGCCAGATGATTACATTGTATTTCTCCAAGAACATGAGTTTAACATTGGAGTGATGGAAGATGATCCGATCAACTTTTGCTAAACCATGGAAAGTTCTAACTCTCTAAAGTGGATCGATGTCATGAATGAGGAAATTAAGTCCATGAATGACAATGATGTTTGGAATCTTGTCCCATTGTCAGAAGGTATGAAATCCATTGGTTGTAAATGTATATTTAAAACCAAGAGGGATTCAAAAGGCAATGTGAAAAGATATAATGCTCGTCTTGTCACAAAAGGGCTTTACATAGAAAGAAGGCATTGATTATAAAGAGAATTTCTCTCCGGTTCCTTCGAAAGACTCTTTTAGGATTATAATGGCAATAGTGGTGCATTTCGATCTTGAGTTATATCAGATGGATGTGAAAACAACGTTCTTAAATGGGAACATAAATCAAAAGATCTATATTGTACGACCAGAAAACTTTGTGTCAGTAGACCCAAAGAATATGGGTTGCAAACGTAAGAAATCGTCTCAAGCAATCATCTCGACAATGGTATTTCAAGTTTCATCAAGTGATCTTCTCATTCGATTTTGAGATGAATTTGGTTGATGATTGAATTGATGGGGTTTGGGGGAACCTTAGGGCATTATTCTATGCCCGTCCTACATCGGACAGACGATAGAAAAAAGAGAAAGCAGTGGAAAACGAATCGTTAAACTATTTAACGAAAAACCTTAAGGATTCAAGACCCTAGCCAGGATCTCTGCTATCTTGAGGTGGATCTGACCACCTCAAGATAGATCTAAACTACTGCAATATAATTAAATGAAAGCTATTTAAACTACATACCCGAAACTTTGCTTGCACCGACAAAGTGTGCCGAACCGCCTTCTGCTCCCTGAAGCTAGTTGCCTCTGTGCTCCCGAACCGATCCACCCGAAGCGAGCCGACACCGTGCCTCCGGGACAACCACTTGCAGAAGAAGATTTCACTTGAGTGCGATCCAACGGCATAGACTTTGGATCGAATCCAAATCCTTCTCTTCATTTTGCTAGAACGCGAGCGAAGGAAATGGAAGAAAAGAGAAGAGAATAATTTTTGTCTTGAACTGAGTGTGCTCAAAATTTTTTGGAGCTACTCAATTCAAAGACTTGGTGCAAGTTTTTCTAAAGGGTGTCGACCTTATTTATATAGGGAATCGGACCCCCTTGCTCGTCACACGAGCAATGTTGGACTAATTAAGTTTAGGAGAAAAATTAAATTTGTTTGCCTTACATTAAGGCTTAACTTCAACTAATTTTATCTCCCTCACCATTGAGCTTCAGAAGTGATACAACCAATCATTTTGAAGGGCTATGAACGGTGAACGCATAGAAATAAACGATGACGAATTCCGACATCGTTTGACCCCTCAAACAATTGCTCAAATTTGACCAAAAAGTCACAAATCGGCTGAAATTCGTAGCCGTCACAACCCTCTAGGGTTTCTGGACTGTGGGCCCCGCAGGTGGGGTCCACCGACCAGCTGGGTGCGTCCAAAGGGCATGCTCATCCCACTTGGGGCGCCCACCCGCACCTGGGCGGGCGGGTCAGACCCGCCTGCTTGGCGGGTGGGTCCAGCCTGCCAGCGGGCTGGACCCCCCTTGCGGGTATGTTCAGCCTGCCTAGTGGATCTGGACCCGTCTGCCCAAGCTAGGCTTAGGCCAGAACTGGGCTTTTGCCCAGTTCTGGCCTTTCGGGCTGTTTCTTGAGTTCTACAACTCCGATTGGGCCGATTTCAGACCGTTGGAAAGCATGGATCGAATGGGACCATCCCAAAGAGCAATCTATCTATTTCTATGTATTATATGATCTAAAATATTATTTTAAACTATTTACGATGTATTTTAAATCTGTTTGCATCATATGCGTTAATCCCATACATCATTCTATTAATGCTGAAGTCGCAAACATTTTGCTACATTATTAAATCTCATTTAATGTCAAAAACTTATGCGACCATATCAAATCCTTTTTAATATAGATTGACTTAATGTCACTAACTTTTTAGTGACTTCAATTATCCTCGTGCACCCGAGTGCACTCCTCCTAAATTCTTCCTGTTACTAAGATGCAAACCGAACTCGGTGTGAGACCCCACAGCCTGACCGTAGTACATATTGGGGTTCGAAACCCCTAGAAGACAGTAACCATGAGCAGCAAGTGTCGTCCCTATTTCAGCATCATAATTACGTGATTGACCTCCATCGACAAAAGTGTCGTCGGGATCACTCTGACTGTGTCAGTGATGAATACCGCAGTATTAGTCCCTTCGTCATAACTATGTCCCTGCATGGCCTAGGGTATTGTAAACCGTCAACCCTACTAGCCAGCATCGGTCATCATACTTCGGTCTTTGTTATATACACGTTGTATATCTTACAACGTATGCCGACCGATGTTTAGCACAAAGAACCGTACTAAGCCTGTGACACTAACTTTCCTTTAACGGAAGAGACGAAACACATCTTAGTCATTTACTTACCTCGTGTGCTTCAGGTGTCACCCAACCTAAGATCTTTCAGCAGGCTTGTCCTCGAAGCTAGATCATAAATCTAAGTGACACTATTCACGCACATGTTCGTACAAAGACTTCAAGTCTTAAGGACCAACTTGCCTATCATCACTATAGAGTTATTAATGACAGTTTAGTTAAAGTTTAACCGTTTAATAACTCTTCATTGGGTCGTTCAGTGGACTCATTCTCTAATGAGCACTTCTGCCTTGTCTCCGACTTTGCCAGGTCGAATGACTACGAGATCATCAATACCTTCAGGGTAAGACAAAGACACAATGGTCTGTCCGATGTGCCAATATCCTTTTCTCGACACATATATGACAATGAATGTTTTAAGACTTAAGTTCCTATCGGTCATTCACTTCCCATAATCGAGATCTACATCTAGATATGTAATGACCTCACTATAAGTCTAAATTTTTTTCCAAGTATATAATTCATTGAATTTATATTAGGATAATTAGTACCATTTATTGTAATGCCCAGTTTTGAACTATACGTGTACTCTACTATATACATGTGATATTTCTACTTACAATGCATATGTAGGTATGGAATAATTGTGGATGTCGATGTATGCATCGTAGTGCATGGGAGTTATGCCGTAATATGTGGCTAAGAGACGAGAATGCGAGACATGAATACATGAGAAGTGTGAATGACGTCGTGTGTATAATATAACAAGTATGCATTGGACGTGAATGTGTTGCATGAATGTATGCGTAGGTGTGCATGGTTGTGTGTAGGGGGAGTCATGTCAGTGTGAAATGGGGTAGGGGTTAATGGCATCCTTATAAATTTTTAGAAAGGTGATGGGCAAAATGGTTATTTGGACTAAATGAGGGGTGTGTGTGCATAGTAAAGAAGTGTGTGCATAAAGTAATGACGTACTTGTAAATACTTGAATATGTGAGTGGTAGTTTGGTGATTTAATAAATGCCATGGCATATGTGATAAGCCATGGAATAATCATTCTAGAATTCTTTCTTCTCTTCTCTTCTTTTCCTTTCTTCTTTTTTCTTCCCTTATCCTTTTCTTCTCATTTTCTTCTCTAATTTCCTCCATCACTCTCTCCCCCATATCCCCTCCCCTCTAACCTGGCTGAAATTCATTCATAAAAAAATAAATAAATAAAGAGAAAATGGAAAGAAGAAGAGGAAGAAAGGGGAAGAGAAAGAGGAGAATGGTTGTTAGCAAGATGGAGTCTTCTTGGGGCTAGGAGCTAGGAGGATATATGAGGCTTGGGAGAAAGCATAAGGGTCTGGAAATTCATCAACTTGAGGTAGGAATCCCTTCGCTAATGGGTTATTATGCTAATCCATGTTAAATCAAATTAGTTTCGTGCAAACACCATGGCTGATTTTATGGACAGATTCTGTTGCTTGTTCATCTGAGTATATATATCTTAATTTAGGCATGAATAAATTCTGAAAAAATTATATAATTGTAGATCTTGAAATTCTACCCTAGAATCATATAAAATTTGACATATGTTCAGTTCAGTAATTAGGAGTAAGAAATTCCATCTTTACAACATGTCTGAATTTCATTCAATCTGGGCATAGTTTGGTAAAATTGAGCTCAGTCCCTGCACACTCCATAGAAATTAGTTTTCTTGGTCTCGTTGTAAAGTTAACAACCTGTTATACTGATGGAAAATGAATTCCACCCCAAGTAATTTTGATGATGAGCACACCAAATGAAGCTTAGTGTACTAACTACACTACAATTAAGTGTGCAGGATATGCGACAAATGAAAAGCTTTATTCATACTCAAAGAAGCGCAATCTACGCTCAAAGACAAGGACGAACGTTACCAAGATCAAATGATGAAGCTCAAAGCTCAAATAGAACAAGAAGCTCAACTGAAGCTCACATCTACTCCATCAATTGATCAAGCTTCCGAAGACGTGTCCTAGTCTATAGTGAGTGTGTTGTGTCTTTTTTAGGGTATTGTTAAAGCCAAATCGTATAGACAATCACACACACACAAATGATTTTAAAAAACGTTTTGAATATCTTTTAAATCATCTTCAAAATGGATTTTGAGAGCTTTCGCTAGTCGTTTTGTAATTCCGTAGTAAAACTCCACTACACCCTGGAGTTAGCTACTTGTTTAACTAGTTGTGTTGCAGGAAAAACTCCTCTGGGAGTCGACTACCAGCTGAGAATCGAAATATCCTGAAACATACTAGGAGTCGACTACCACTCCTAGGGAGTCGACTACCAGCTGTCGAAGTTTGACGTTTTGACTTGAATTTTGAAATATCTTTGAGTGATTTTCTCCCATGATTTTCGGGACAAAAGTCAAAGTAATTTGAATTTCAAATTCTCAGATTTCTCCTATAAATAGTGGATCATTTTCATTGAGAAAAACACAACAACTATTGAATTCAAATTCTCTCGTGCAAACGCTCTAAAATTCTAAGCTCTCATTCTCTCTTTAGCCAATTCTGTTTTATTCGTGATCTTGCAAATTTTGTTATTATTTTCTAAAGATCATAATCTCGTTTTATTGGCTAACTGTTTTTCAAATCCGTATTACTTTTCTCTTGATTTTTATTTAAAGGATTTTTGAAAAACATTAGATCTAGATCACAAAGAATTCATTCGTATCTTTGTGTGATCTAGAATCTTATTCTATCAAGCCACTACACGTAATTTCGTCTATTACTATTTGGCTATAGAATCTAGGTGTAAAACCAATCTCCATCAATTTATTGTGGTGAATTGGATATCAATTTTATTGTGTTGTTGTCGGAACCCTACACAAGTCTAGGTGTTGCAGGTTGGAAATCCTGGTCAAGACTAGGTCGTTGGAAATCCTAACGAGTGGAGTTAGGTATTTGTATTTGCCAAGGCAGATAGTGAAAAATCTCGTACCGGATTGGTCGGGGACTGGACGTACCCAAAAGTTGTGGGGAACCAGGATAAAAATCATTGTGTCTGCGATTTCTTTTTATGTGTGCTTCTCTTTGCGTGCATTTCTTATTTAACTTGCAAATTAATCTTTGTTTAATATCATTGTAACTCTTCTATAATATATTGCCAAAGATCAGCTTTGTATTTATACTTCTGTGCAAATTTTCATATATCTTCATTAAGTGTTTAACTATCTAAACTGTGCTTAAATTCCCTCTGGGAGTCGACTACTGTTCCTAGGAAGTCGACTACCAGAAGTATTTCATCTCTGATTTGATTTGAAGTTTCATTGAGTTAATTAAGAACCAAGCGTAGATCACTCTACTTGGTTTCTTAGGCAACATTAGAAGGATTCGTTTTGTGTTAATTTATAAAGAACGAAAATATATTATTTCTATACAACACTATTCAGCCCCCCTTCTAGTGTTGTTTGCCATCTACAGGATCCAACACTTGGTATCAAAGCAAGGTCAAAGCGATGGCATCAACAAACGTCTGCAACACTCACACTCCTCCGATCTTCAACGACAATCTTTATTCTCAATGGAAAAGGAGAATGGAAATCTTCTTAGAGGCACAAGGTCTGAAATACATGAAATCTCTCAGAGAACCGTACGAGATTCCAACCATACCGCAAACTCAAGGAGTCTTGATTAAGAGGAAGCCTACTTCAACAACCTCAAGGTAATGCATTTACTTTACACTGGATTAACTGATCAAATATTAGATATTGTAGAAAAGGCGGAAACCGCACATCAAATCTTAAACCTGTTGGACGAAAGATTCGGATCAAGATCAAATGAGATCCAAACACCCATGAAGATACCTCAAGTCAACAATGAAGAACTATGCATGATGGCACGTCAAAACGACAAAGACGAGGTAAGTGATTCCAGTTCCGATGAGGAAAATGAATTTGACATTGCAAGCGCATATGAAAACCTCTATAGAGAATATGAACGTTTGTCAAAGAAACACAAGATTCTAGACAAGAAACACAAGACTCTGCATAAAGAACATGATTGTAACGGTCAGTATTTTTCTACGCATGTAATTATTGTGTGTGCCCGTATCTTTGTTTGTTCGTCCGGATGTGTTGTGTGCGAGTTCTTTGTGCGTCGACGCGAGCGCGTCTCGGATGACTTTTTAATTTTTCATGGCGCGATTAATTAACTTTAAACCTAATTGAATTACACTAATTAATTGCCCTAATTAAATTGTCCCTAATCAAATATTGATTAACTTAACCCTAATAAATTACCACAAATCAGATTTTTAATTAATTAACCTACATTGAACTCCACCGACTGGGGGCAGTTCAGATCCAACATCCTCAATCAAATCACCCCCACTCCAGCTAACCCCCTTCAACACATGTTTCCCCCTCTGTTCTTATAACAGTAACAACAGTGGATGATGAGCCGCCAACGACGATTTCCTTCTCTGTAATCTGTCAAACCCAAATCTCTGCAGACAAATTGCAACACCACCATCCCCAGCCACCATCTCATCCACCATACAAACAGCAAACAACCATCCTCCACCATCCTCATACAGCCCAAAATCAAAACAGAAACCCAAATTCCCAAATCCAGAAGCCAAACCCATTTCAGATCCTTACGCAAATCAACTACACAATCAAAACCCAAAACAAAATTCAGATCCAAAACCCAAAACTTCAAATCAAAACATATAGCTACAAATTCAATCAAGATCTGAAAATACTTCAGATTCAAACAAATTGTTGGTTCAATTCAAAAAAAAAATCAAAAACCCAAACTTCTCCCCTTCTTCATTTCCTTCTTCCTCTCCCTAGGCCGGCACCTCCCTCCTCACCCTTGCCTGAAGCCGCCGCCTGTAACTCGCTGCGCACGCATCACCAGAAGAAGCCGAAGCCGAAGCCGCCGCCGTGAGGAACCGCCGCCGCCCAGCAACCAGCGCGCCACCGCCCGGACTCCCGCCGCTGCAAGTCACCGCCGACCGCCGGACTGGGCCCCGCCGCCGCCGTCTGTGCCGGAGCGCCGCCGCCAGGAGCCGTCCCGCGTTCGCCCGAGCTCCTCCCTCCTCCGTGCGTAAGCTTCGAGCCCTCTTGCCTTTGTTTTCTGCAACATTGAAAAAAAGGAAAACAAATGATGAAGAGAGAAGAGAGACAGAGCCTGAGAACGAAAGTGATGAGTTAACAAAAGAAATAATGTTAGAGAGATAGGGAGACTGCCTTAGTAAATAGGATATGGAGAGTTAAAAGAATTTATTTTATGAATAAAGAAAGAAGATGAGAGGATAGCCTTGGAAATAAAGAGAAGAGATAGGAGACAGAGAGTAGGTGTAGTCAGCCTTTAATAAAATAAGAGAAGAGGGAGAGAGAAAGTTAGAGTTTGATATGTTAAAATTGTTAAAGTAAGTGTAGAGCCTTAATAAAGGTATTAATATAATGTTAACATGATAACCCTTGAAAAGAAAGTGTATTAAAATTTGTTAGGGTAGGTCTGTAGTAGGTGCACTATTAAACATGGTGATTAACCCTATAATTAACTAATATTAGGTTAGTGTTAATAAGATGTATCAGGTTAGTATAACACAATATAAACGTCACCCTAGCCAGGGAACCCGATAAAATTAGGCGAACCCAATTCGGGTGTTATTTTAATATTGCACGTATTTCACAGAAATCTAATCTAGTGATTTGTTTACCCAAAACAGCGAACCGGACTCACCGTAACGTAACGCTCGAACCCACGACAACCGATATCACCGGAAACAGGCAAGTGATACTTGCCAGTAAATGTTTTAGGCCACGTTTTAGGCCAATTTGTCTGTTAGCATAAAAGAGACTAGACAGTGAAATGATAGCTGTCTAGACGCCCTATTTGATCTAGTTTGATAACGAAACTAGATCCGACACTTTACTTGCTTTCATTCATGCTGCCATGCCATGTTAAACTTTCAATTAACGGTACGCACTTTAACTGCTCATCCCATGTCATGTCATTGGTTGACTCGGAAAACGCGCAAGTGCACGCCTTCCGCTCCCAAGCGTAGGAGCGTCAATGCAATATAAAAATAACCGGTGAGTACCGGGTCGGATCACAGGGACAAGTCGTTCTATATTCACAAATTTTGATTGATAAAGAAAATTAAAGTGTTTTACAACTACCTAAATTACGGCGGAAATGTCGGAAATCGTGGTGAAAAACGTGAAGTGAAACTAAAAATCCTAACCTATATTGGTAGGGTTAGAGAGCCAAAGGGAGAAATTAGGGTAGCAAGGCGAGGAGCATGGGTTGTGAATTCACAAATGTTGGTGTTAATTAAGCACAAATTACCCTCATATACTTCAATTGGTCATCCGGCTAAGAAAGCCCAATCGGAGAATTTAACATTAAAGGACATCACAATTAGCAATAGGGATGGACGTATAATCGAACACTAATCAAATTACGAGCATGACATTTTCTCAAATTGCCCTCTCGGGACTTGGCCAATGAAATTGTGCCCTAATTATACATCCAACATTAACAATATAATAGGCTAGAGGGAGTTAGGGCAATAATTAACACACAACATCAATAAATCACATCCCAAGCAATCTTACACTACTCAATCATTATGAAATCAAAGATGGAATTCTCATTCAAAAATAACCCAATATTCAATACAAATTGAGAGATATGAAATTACAAAAGGGAGAGGAATGATTTCACCCAAATCTCTCCAAATGAAGCATCCCCTTCCACTTTAGCTCCTCCTCCTAGCTTCCTTCATCCTTTAATGGCCTCTTCCCCCTCCAAGCACTAGAAAATTGGAGCTAGGGCTCCAAGAACCCTAAAAAACGCAAGCAAAAACCCCCAAAAACCCGAGATATTTCCCAATTTTCGCACCTAGGCCCGTTTTAAACTCATTGCGGGTCGGATCGGGTCGGATCCGACCCGCCAAACCCGCACGCCCGCAAATAATGAAGCGCGCGCCTGCTGCCTTCGAGCGGACCGGGGCCCGCTCGCGAGAGCGGGAGAAGCCCGCTCGAAAAATTCGAGCGGGCCAGCGGCCCGCTCAGCTTTAAAAAAAACATTTTTTTTAATAATATAAGCGCGCGCGGGGAGCCAAGGAAAACGAAGCGGGCCGGCCAACGGGCCGGCCCGCAAAATGAGAACAGTTATTTTATTATTATTTTTTTTCTTTTTTTTTACATGTGAGCAGCGGCCCACATAAATCAGGCGGCCAGGCGGGATCAATCTCAGCGCCACGTGGCGACAGCTGGTTGCGCCACGTGGCACACCTTAATTTTCTTTTTATGGGTTTTTAAACCCCATTTCACCTTCCAGAAATTGTAGAAAATACCTAGGATGCTCAGAAAATTCCCAAAAAATTCTGGAAAATCTCTAAGACTCCCAAGAGTACCTGAAAAATATTAGAAGGATAAATTAGTCCATATGATGATAAAATTAATTTAATGACTTTATAAAACACAATATTGACCTCCCAATAAGCTATATAAAATATTCCAACGCTCAAATAATTCCCAAAAAATGGAGATAAGATCGAAATAATGGCAGGAGCATAGAAAAAATAATAGGAAGCCAATAAAGATGATAAAAACCGTATTTTGTGCCAAGAATGAGAATAAGCCCTAAAATTGATATGAAATGAAAATATACCCAAAAAGAGCACAATTAAGCCTAATCTTTGGCACAAAATGGGGATAGTTAGGGGGAAAAATATGCAATTTATATCCCGAATCACACCCCCAACTAGCTTTTTGCTAGTCCCTAGCAAAATACGCGAAAAATTCGGATTAAATTGAAAAACATGCACCAAACTCAAGATACCGTCATGGCACACCCCAAAATGATATTTCCAATTGATTTCAAAGCCAATATACCAAATATATGAAAATAAACAACAAATGATACTCCCCTCAATTCAATTCAAAGAAAAGTGAAGAAATAAGCCCCGTATCACACGTATCGGGAAATATCACGATGTCAAATTTTCTAATTTTCATGAAAATGGCCAAAACCAAAAGAAATTTCTTCTAAGTGGTGGGAGAGGAGATTGCATCACTCATGTTGCTTATTCATTCATTTTTTTTTCTTTCTTTTCTTTTCTTTTTCTTTTTTTTCTTTTTTTTTGTTTTTGATGTTTATGTTTTGCATTCACGCGATAACGCCATAAATGCAAACACCGGAACATTTGCATACACGCGATGACGCTATATATGCAAATGGATGGAATGATCTCCTAAATCTCATTTTTGGCGTCCTCCCCAATGTTTCGTGGGGCACCGGCTACTCGATTCAATTAGAAAGAAACATTCACTTATACTAACTTTTTTTTTGCATTCCAACATGAATTAGCAACTCATCCACCCACTCCTAAGATGAAAACAAAGCATGCACAATTTGGCCACTCTCAATCCAATTAAAAACTACACCATTCATCCCAAACATGAAATCGCTTACACCAAACTTTTCCCAAACTATCTCAAAGAGATTATCACAACATCTAAATAGTTTCATACATGGTATATTAACATTCGACTCCAAATTGGAAAAGAAATGAAAACGTGCCAATCAAACATCGAGAAATCGATACCAAAATGATAATCCGAAAAATCGCATGGCATTAAGCAAGTAGGGACTAAACAAAGCTAATGGCGTAGGAACGAGGAAGCCAAAATATGATATGCAATGAATTCATGGAATGAGGCGAGACTTGGAGGAATCTCAAAAAAAAAAAAAATTTGGCCAAAATCCTAACAAACCTAACAATCTAAAGATTCTAACACTCTCCCCCCAACTTAAAATAAGCATTGTCCTCAATGTTGGGAGAGTACTAGATCTCGGCAAAAGATTCTAGAAAAGAAAAGAAAAGCACACGAAAATACTAAAACAAAACTTTTATTTATTTACACTACATGGAAAGAACACACCGTGGCAAATGGCGGATCTCGAATGTATAACGGTGGTGGTAGCTGCTCGATCATATCCTTTTGCTCCTCCGCCAGCTGCTTTGGAGCTAGGCCACCACCGGCCTCCTTGGATTCCAGCAATGCAACTCCAAGCATCTCCTTTTGATAATATGTGGTATGTGGGAGACGAGTTGCATCAATCCAAGCCATGTCCTCATGCCCTGCAAAAGCATTCCAAATCGGGTCATCAAAACAAATAAAACAATTTAAATGCAATGGACGACAATCTGAAGCAAAAATATGTGGAAGTGCAAATTGGGCTTCTGAAATGCAAGGCATGAGATGGTGGAAACTTCCCTGAAATACGGTGCTAGATGTGGCATGATACGCTGCCTCAGGAGGAGGTGGAAGTGGCTGCAGATGAGAATCTGGAGGAGATGACGGCTCAGGCTCAATGTAAACCATCTCGCAATCATCCTCGCTATCAGAAAATGTAGGCTCCGCAGACCTCCCCAAACTATGAAATGTATCCTCGAAAACCTCCTCGATGACTGGCAAGTGCGCATCCTGAGGCGAGGGAAGTGACATCAGTGACGGGACTGGAGGTAGACTCGTCTCGGGCAAATCCAAGCACGCATCATCCTCGCCATCCCAGAAATAGCTCATCTCAGTCGTCCTCCCAAAATACTCAACCGCCTCGACCTGTGAAGCTAACTCTGAAGTGGGCTGTGGCTCAGGCCCCATGGTGTCCTCAATCTGCTCTCGGCCATCATGCACATCCGCTTCATCCTCAACCTCAAAGTGAAAATGCATCGTGTCACCGTCGTGGTCGACACGCACTCCATCATCTATCTCATCCGACTCAACAATATATAATCTGTCAATATCCTCTACCTGGCTCTCATGCAACCCATCCTCCTGCTCTGCTCTATATCCCATGGGGTCGCAAGAAAAAGAGCCCAAATGTGGCTCCTCAAGCTGACACTGGACCTGCAGCTTTGCATCCTGAAGTGGAAACTGGGACTGGCCATCATCCTCATATCCAAGTGACGGCTCTCCAGATGGCACAGTCCGCTCCCACTCTGCAAGGTCTCTCAGGTACAACCAAGAATCCTCGGTCGAATAATCAAAGAACTCTCCACCGCAGCTCATCTGCACCAAATCTCGCCCAGATGGCGATAACCCTGTGTAGAAGATCTGCAGAAGATGATCCTCATGAAAGCTCTGGTGTGGGCATGCAAGCACCAAATCAATGAACCTCTGCCAAGCCTGATGGTAGGCCTCCCACTCGGCCTGGATAAAGCTCGTTACATGCTCCATGGCCTGCCGCCCATGTACCTGCTCCAAAAAGATAGGCAAAAATACTCGGAGAAATTCAGCCTGAAATGACAACCAAGTAAAATGTGAGTCCAGAGACAATGAATCAAACCAAAGTCTAGCATCATCCTGTAAAGAATCAGGAAAGAATCTAAAATATATGCAATCATCATCGATATTCCCACTAAGACATGAATGCATCCAATCTTCAAAATTTTTAATATGTAAGTGAGGGTTCTCCCACTCCGTGCCATGGAAATATGGCGGAAGTGGGATATCCTCCAAATCAAAGTCCGAAAAATCCGAAGAAGATGCCATGGTTTTTAAAAAAAAAATTCTCAAAAAAATGAGAATAAACAAGCAAAAAGACTCAATAAGTGGAAAATAAACAAATAGAAAGACACACACTAAGAGATAGAAGTATCACACTAAAAGTTTCAAAATCAATCAAAGATTGCTAATGATAAAAACCGTTGTCCCCGGCAACGGCGCCAATTTGGTTGACTCGGAAAACGCGCAAGTGCACGCCTTCCGCTCCCAAGCGTAGGAGCGTCAATGCAATATAAAAATAACCGGTGAGTACCGGGTCGGATCACAGGGACAAGTCGTTCTATATTCACAAATTTTGATTGATAAAGAAAATTAAAGTGTTTTACAACTACCTAAATTACGGCGGAAATGTCGGAAATCGTGGTGAAAAACGTGAAGTGAAACTAAAAATCCTAACCTATATTGGTAGGGTTAGAGAGCCAAAGGGAGAAATTAGGGTAGCAAGGCGAGG
>JAULAV010006870.1:0-22082 GCA_030789695.1 Scilla litardierei | reverse complement strand
TCCCACAACTTGGGATCAAGCAAACCACTCTCACAAACCAAGAGTAAAACTAATATCAAAAGATATGAAATAATGAAATAGCAACACTTACAATCACATATGCCTTGAAGTAGAACTTGAAGGAGCAAGTGTGTTGTGTGTTAAAGTCTCTTCCAAGAAGAGAGAAAAGCGCTTTCTATTATCACCACCAATTGCCTAGGGGATATCACTTTGATTCTAGGTTGGAAAGCAAGAGAGGATGAGATTGGAAATCTTGGGCTTTTGAATTTGAGAGCTTTGAAAAACTTGAAGATGAAAGCTAGGGGTTTTCAAGAGATGATCAAGTAGATGAGTAACCATTTAATGGAACAGTAGAAGCCCTCTTTATAGGTTCTCTAAAACCCTCAAATAGAATCCCCAAAACCCCATTTGAAATCCGTGGAGAAATAGCCAACGGATAGAATTTACACACTCGACAGTCGACTGATGAAGAACCAATGGTCAACTGCTGCAATGTGTCAGATGGTAGGTGAGAATTCAAACGGTAACTTACCACGTATAACAGTCGACTGATGACGGTCTGACAGGTGCCTAAAAACCTAACAGGCGACTGAAAACCCTTCTACAGGCGACTGGCCGAAACATGAGTAAGTTGAGAAAACTCAGAAAGTTTTGGGAAGACATGACATGCAACTGATGTGGAACTTACAGGCGCTTGTTGTTGGATATGGACGACATGTATATGTAGGAAGATATATGCCCATAAGGCAATTTATCTTGATTATACGTCTTGTTCATACCGTATATGGTACGTATTATTCTAGGTATAAAAGGATTTGTATTAATATACTTAGATAATATCCATAGACTTATAGTTAGGTCCTTACGTATCTAGATGAGATCTCGATTATGAGTAAGTAAGTGACCGAATAGAAACATAAGTCTTAAACGGTTCGTGATCATAGATGTGTCGAGAACTGGATATCGACACATCGGATAGATCACTGTGTCTTCGTCTTACCTTCGGGTAATGATGATCTCATAGTCATTCGACTTGCTGAAGTCGGAGACGAGACACAGGTGCTCATTGGAGAATGAGTTCACTGAACGACCAAGTTAGAGTTATTAAATGGTTAACTTTAATGATCTGTCTTTAATAACTCTAGGGTGATGATAGGTTAGTTGATCCTTAAGACCTGAAGTCATCTGTATAAACCTGTGAACGGACGGTGTAGCTTAGACCCATGATCTAGCTTCGAGGACCAGTCCTGATGAAAGATCTTAGGTTGGGTTGCACCAGAAGCTCTCTAGGTGAGTAAGTGACTAAGATGGGATTCGTCACTTCCATTAAAGGGAAGTTAGTGTTATAGGCTCAGTACGGTCTTTATGTTAATCCTCGGCCGGGGTACGTTGCAAGTAGTACAACGTGTATACAATAAAGACCGACGTATACTGACCAATGTTGTCTGATAGGGTTGACAGTAAACCATACCCTAGGCCAACATCAAACACAGTCTTGACGAAGGGATTTTAGCTAACGGAATTCATCTCTGACACAGCCAATGCAAACCCTATGACACTTTTGTCAAAGGGTCGATCACGTTATGATGACTCTGAAACAGGGACGACAGCTACTGCTCGTAGTGACCGTCGTCTAGGGGTTTCGAGCCCCAACCTGTAGTAAGGTCAGGCTGTAGGGTCTCACACCGAGTAGTACTCGTGTCTTAGTAATAGGAATATAGAATAGAGAGAAATATCATTTGATGATATTCACAAGTTGAGTTGTGAAAGTTAGTCGCAATAGCAATAGGGACACAACGTTGCATTAGATGCTAACGTTAACTAAACGTGTTGTAAATTAGTTACGACGAATTTAGTAGGAACAAACTTGTTGGAAAGGGTTACCTGGATGACGGGATCGTCCCGGTCTAAACACAGGTTCAAACCGTGTCCAAATCGGAGCTCAAACGAGCCCAGAAACGCAGAAAGAGTTCAAGGGGAAGTGGGTTAGACCCACCGGGCCAAGAGGCCCATGTGCAAGGGCAAAACGGGCACGGCCCGCTGCAGCAGCGGGCATGACCCGCTGTGTGCAGCGGGCGGGCGCCCGCTGCATTAGCGGGCGTGGCCCGCTGCACAGCGGGCCAGCGCCCGCTGATGCAGCGGGCACGGCCCGCTGCACGCAGCGGGCCAGCGCCCGCTGCAAGCGGGCGCAGCCCGCTGCACAGCGGGCCCGCGCCCGCTTGTGCAGCGGGCGCAGCCCGCTGCTTGCAGCGGGCCAGCGCCCGCTGCGTGCAGCGGGCACGGCCCGCTGCAGCAGCGGGCGCCCGCCCGCTGCTTGCAGCGGGCGGGTGGCCCGCCCTTCCCCCCTTGGGCGGGCGCGCCCGCTAAGTCTAGCGGGCGCGCCCGCAACTTAAGTTAAAATTAGGGTTTTTGAAACCCAAATGACGGCTACGAATTTTGTGGAAATTGCTAAACTTTGAGCAATTGTTTGAGGGGTCAAACGAAGTCGAAATTCGTCACCGTCAGTTCCTACGCGTTCACCATTCCAAGCTCTTCTGATTGATAGCTTGTTTGGTGTCTAAAGTTTAGTATGTGAGGAGAATTAATTCGTTAAAGTTTGACTTTGTGAAAGGCTAACTTCAAAATTAAAATTAAGCCAAATGGCTTAATTGTTTTTTTCTCTTCATGGGAATTGTCCCACATTGCCCGCAACGAGATGTTGAGTGCTCACTCCCTATATAAATAGGGGTGCACTCTCCTCGTTGAAACACACACCAGTCAACGATCGGGTAGCTCCAAATTATTGAGCAAGCTCGGTCTGCGACTAAATCTCTCTCTCTAATTTCCTATTCTCTGGAGTAGTCCTAGCACGACTACGAAAGGGGTTTGGATCTGATCCGGACGTCTAAGACGTGGGTTTCTTCTCAAGTGAAACTTTCTACCGCGTGTGATCGGCTCGGAGGCGAAAGCGGCTCGGGTGGATCGGTGCGAGGGTGCGAGGCGGCTCAGGGAGATCGGGTCAACGCGGCTCGGCTACGAGGAGCTTCTCAAGACGGTGCGGTACATCTTGCCTGCTCCAGGGCCAAGATTCCGGGTATGTGGTTAAGCATTTTAGTGTAGATTTTAATAAGTCGCTTAGTGTAGATCCTTCTTGGAGTGGTCAGACCCACTCCAAGTCGGCATAGATCGGGCTGGGTTCTGGCTCCCCAGAGCCTAGCTAAAATGTTTAGCTAGAGTAGAAATTTTAGATTTCTGTTTTTCCGCTGCATTTTGTGCCTCCGTGGTCCGTCCGACTTAGGACGGATACGGATCCGAGCTCTGGGGGTCCGCCAAAACCCCAACAGTGGTATCAGAGCCACGGTTATGCTATAGATCTACTATAGCGATTTTTAAAATCTTTAAAAATGCTTAGTTTTTCTCGTTCGAACTATTTTAGCTTTATGTTAATTTAGTTTCAAATTATTTTGTGTTTTTCAAAAATCGTTTTTCAACACAAAATTTTGTTGGGACGATTTAAATTTTATGCGATGATTTTAAATTGTCTCAAATGTTTTTTAAAAGCTTTGTAAAATTTATTTCTATAAGATATAATATTATTTTACAAGTGTTTACATGTTTATGTAACTTTAGGGAAAATTTTATTTTAGAAATTTGATTTTCTTAAAATTACATAAAGATTAGAAATATTAGAAAACTTTATTTGAAAGCTTTTAAATATAATTCTAATGATTTTAAAAGTGTTTAAAATTGATTTAACGGATATGTAAACTTTAAGAAATATTTTTTTTTCATAAGATGAAATCTAAACTTTTTTCTTTTATTTTACATAAATGTTTCTAAAATTTTTATGAGATATTTTATTTTAGAAATAAGGTTAAAATTTTTTTAAGGCCTAGGTTTAAAATTATTAGATAATTTTGTACGACCTAATTTTATACGATAAAATTTTTAATGAAGGTTTTAAAATTTTAATCTTTAATTTTAAGTGTTAAAATTTAGATTTGCATGTTTGTATTATATAGATAATTTTTAAAACTTGCAAATACCTTTCATATGTCACTAAAAATGAAACTTTCTTTTATGCGGATAAAGTTAGTTGCTTCATTTCATGTTGTATATTGTATACACAAACCTTGTTAGGTTAGCCATTAAAACATGATAGTGACATGCTACGATCAATAAAACAAAACAACATTTGAACCTAATACCTGATTAGGGTAGTCCCCTTGTTTGTAAATCATTTCATTAAATCGTTTAATTAATGATTTTCATAAAAGGCAAAAGTTGAATTGTTTTATAAATCCTAATAAGATTGGGGTAGTAAGTTGAACGTAGAACCTTATAGTTGATAAGGACTTAATAAAAGATGTTCAACCAATCTGAAAAATTTTGAATTTTAGGATCCACTAGTTGATAAGGATTAACTAGTTGTTTTTTTTATTAAAAGCCATTTAGTTGTTTGGAAAACATAAGATTGATGACAACTCCTTCAATGGATCATGATGTCGGTCAATGTGCTTGGCTAAAGTTTTTGGACCAACCTAGCTAGACTGGGTAACAAGTGGTCCTGGCTTAGTCAATTCCCTGGCCGCGTCCGCTGGACCGCAAGGAGTCGATTCATGACTATGTAAGTCCATCGACTATACCTAAGTCAATACGATAATAATCTTGTTCAAGATAAATCGTAGCCCTCCTTGTTTTAGGAGTTGGCAACTGTAAGAAACATGTTCCGGTTGTTGAGCTACACTCAAGCCGTGACATGTCAATCTTATAGAAACCGATTTCTTGATTGACATCTTAACCTGACTAAAACCGTTGTCTCATCCCTCGAGCTTCGGCGTAAGTCTAACCAAGAATGTAGTCTAAGACCTGACCCAAACCGGCGCGTCGTGCATACACCGAGCAAAGGGGCAAGTCAGGCTAGACACGAAAACAAGGGTCCGACTAGGCTAGCCATTGTGATCCGGTTGAGCACACTCATGATCACAAATGACTGGGGGTAAAAATCGATAGGGAATCATAGTAAATATGATTGACGACGAGTTCGTCTACCGACTGCAGAGTCGGACAACTTGTTGAGATACACTCAAGGTTGTCAGACTCAGGGTAGTCGGATCCCTCTCTCACAAATGTTATTTTATAATAAATTGGTTATTATCGTGGCTTTAAATAAATTTAGTGGGAGAATATAGTTTTATTAAAACCATTAAAACTATACTACGAACATTTACTAACTATAGTATCTATAAAATACAGAATGGATTCGGGACTTAGATACATGGTTGAGAAGAACGTGCTGGATGGAACGAACTACAAAGACTGGCTTAGGAACATCAAGTTGGTCCTTTCCCTAGCCGGAATAGGATACGTATTGTTCGAGGACGCTCCAGATAAGCCGGATGAAGATTCGACCCACGAGGAAAAGGAAGCCTACAAATTGTACCAGAGGGATGCGGAGAAGGCCAGGTGCCTTACTCTGGCTTCGATGACCAACGAGTTGCAGAGGAAGCATGAACATATGGATGTTCAAAGCATGCTCCTCAACGCACAAGAGTTGTACGGCAAGCGATCTCGTGCTGCCAAGTTCGAAGCTACCAGTAACCTCTGGGGCACCAAGATGGGGACGGAACCCGTACAGGATCATGTTATCAAGATGATCGGGTACGTGGAGGATGCGGCCCAGTTAGGTTTTGTCTTGGACAATGAGATGTCCACGGACATTATCCTAAAGTCTTTGACTCCCGATTTCAAGCCTTTTATAACTGGCTTTATAATGAACAGCCTTGAGACGGATCTTCCGGGTCTCCTCAATATGCTCCGGCAGTTTGAGGAGATTCATAAGAAGCCGGCTGCACTGGTTGTTGGCTCTGCTACTTCCGACCAGCCAAAAGGCAAAGGGAAGAAGAGGCAGGTCCCACAACCTGCGAAGGCTAAGAATGGGAAGAAAAAGAACAAAGGGGCCCCGTCGAAATCTGAGTGCTTCCATTGCCACAAGATTGGCCACTGGAAGAGGAACTGCAAGATCTATCTTGCAGAGAAGAAGAAGGGGCATACTGATGCCTCTACCTCAGGTACAAATTAAAATTCAATTAAATGCAATGATTTCCATTCATATAGTATGAGAAACTTATAGACATCTGTGTACTGTATACAGGTGGCTGATAAGAACTGGAGATTGGAGAAGTACGGAGATCGGTCGGCAATTAAAGCAACAGTTGCTGCTGGGACCGCTCAAAGACTTCTGGAGACGCTGATCGTGATGGAGATGATATTTTTCTTATTTGAATAAAATCTATCATCTTTAAGGATCGAAAACAATGAATGAGTGCTTTGCACTCAAGGTTTATTTTTGATAAACAAATTAAGGTTCCTTTTATGAACCCGTTGTTTTGGAATGGATGTCTCATTTGTTGCAATTGAGATTGAATTGGCTCAAATTCTGTGGATGTGGCTTTTCTGTGATGGTTGCGTATATTTTCGAATAATGGTGTATTGCTTCGATAATATTGTTTTTGAAGCTGACTAAATGTCTGAAGTCAATCAGTAGTTGAGTATAAGTTCCAGGGGGCGTATAAATTGTGTGCAATCACAGTAAATACGCATATCAAGTTTAACTCGTAATTATCTGCATTTAGTTGTTAAAAGAGTTAATACTAAATGTGGTTAAAGGAATTTGTACAGTGTAGAACGTTTTGATTGAACGAGTCAATTTCAAGATTCCTTAAAACGATCTTGACGTGACTCATTCGTCAAACCGAATCTGACACTTGTACATTCCATCTAAGGCACTTACCAAAAGGTTATTTTTGCACATAAATCTAAATATGATTTAGTTATTATGTTGAAGTAATTTAACCAGGTAATTCTCAAAGTCAGTGGGAGCAAGTAAGTATACTTAGTTCCGGTTTTTCCGGACTAAGTAAAAAGGATTTTTCACTTTAATGAATCTTCTATATAAATCATTAAGTCAAAATTGTTTTGATTTAATCGCATATATATAGAGACTTAGGGTGTCAAATATGTACTTGACATATTGACACAGTAAAGTGGAGTGAGCTAGAACTGACTTACGGAAATGTTAGACCCCACATCTAAATAGTATAAGCTAACTGTTAGCTATACAAAGTTAGGAAAATGGATCCAGATCATTTTTCCAAAGGATCAACCTTGTGTGATCAAGAGATGTAATTTCAATCCATTAAAATTCGTTGTAGATACTTATTAGTAGAACCACTCTTAGGTTTGCCATATCAAATGTCAAAGTGACTGATATGCTATAACGGCATGAGATACCGAGATAAATAGCCTAAGTGCAAGTGGGAGATGTAGGAAGATATATGCCCATAAGGCAATTTATCTTGATTATACGTCTTGTTCATACCGTATATGGTACGTATTATTCTAGGTATAAAAGGATTTGTATTAATATACTTAGATAATATCCATAGACTTATAGTTAGGTCCTTACGTATCTAGATGAGATCTCGATTATGAGTAAGTAAGTGACCGAATAGAAACATAAGTCTTAAACGGTTCGTGATCATAGATGTGTCGAGAACTGGATATCGACACATCGGATAGATCACTGTGTCTTCGTCTTACCTTCGGGTAATGATGATCTCATAGTCATTCGACTTGCTGAAGTCGGAGACGAGACACAGGTGCTCATTGGAGAATGAGTTCACTGAACGACCAAGTTAGAGTTATTAAATGGTTAACTTTAATGATCTGTCTTTAATAACTCTAGGGTGATGATAGGTTAGTTGATCCTTAAGACCTGAAGTCATCTGTATAAACCTGTGAACGGACGGTGTAGCTTAGACCCATGATCTAGCTTCGAGGACCAGTCCTGATGAAAGATCTTAGGTTGGGTTGCACCAGAAGCTCTCTAGGTGAGTAAGTGACTAAGATGGGATTCGTCACTTCCATTAAAGGGAAGTTAGTGTTATAGGCTCAGTACGGTCTTTATGTTAATCCTCGGCCGGGGTACGTTGCAAGTAGTACAACGTGTATACAATAAAGACCGCCGTATACTGACCAATGTTGTCTGATAGGGTTGACAGTAAACCATACCCTAGGCCAACATCAAACACAGTCTTGACGAAGGGATTTTAGCTAACGGAATTCATCTCTGACACAGCCAATGCAAACCCTATGACACTTTTGTCAAAGGGTCGATCACGTTATGATGACTCTGAAACAGGGACGACAGCTACTGCTCGTAGTGACCGTCGTCTAGGGGTTTCGAGCCCCAACCTGTAGTAAGGTCAGGCTGTAGGGTCTCACACCGAGTAGTACTCGTGTCTTAGTAATAGGAATATAGAATAGAGAGAAATATCATTTGATGATATTCACAAGTTGAGTTGTGAAAGTTAGTCGCAATAGCAATAGGGACACAACGTTGCATTAGATGCTAACGTTAACTAAACGTGTTGTAAATTAGTTACGACGAATTTAGTAGGAACAAACTTGTTGGAAAGGGTTACCTGGATGACGGGATCGTCCCGGTCTAAACACAGGTTCAAACCGTGTCCAAATCGGAGCTCAAACGAGCCCAGAAACGCAGAAAGAGTTCAAGGGGAAGTGGGTTAGACCCACCGGGCCAAGAGGCCCATGTGCAAGGGCAAAACGGGCACGGCCCGCTGCAGCAGCGGGCATGACCCGCTGTGTGCAGCGGGCGGGCGCCCGCTGCATTAGCGGGCGTGGCCCGCTGCACAGCGGGCCAGCGCCCGCTGATGCAGCGGGCACGGCCCGCTGCACGCAGCGGGCCAGCGCCCGCTGCAAGCGGGCGCAGCCCGCTGCACAGCGGGCCAGCGCCCGCTTGTGCAGCGGGCGCAGCCCGCTGCTTGCAGCGGGCCAGCGCCCGCTGCGTGCAGCGGGCACGGCCCGCTGCAGCAGCGGGCGCCCGCCCGCTGCTTGCAGCGGGCGGGTGGCCCGCCCTTCCCCCCTTGGGCGGGCGCGCCCGCTAAGTCTAGCGGGCGCGCCCGCAACTTAAGTTAAAATTAGGGTTTTTGAAACCCAAATGACGGCTACGAATTTTGTGGAAATTGCTAAACTTTGAGCAATTGTTTGAGGGGTCAAACGAAGTCGAAATTCGTCACCGTCAGTTCCTACGCGTTCACCATTCCAAGCTCTTCTGATTGATAGCTTGTTTGGTGTCTAAAGTTTAGTATGTGAGGAGAATTAATTCGTTAAAGTTTGACTTTGTGAAAGGCTAACTTCAAAATTAAAATTAAGCCAAATGGCTTAATTGTTTTTTTCTCTTCATGGGAATTGTCCCACATTGCCCGCAACGAGATGTTGAGTGCTCACTCCCTATATAAATAGGGGTGCACTCTCCTCGTTGAAACACACACCAGTCAACGATCGGGTAGCTCCAAATTATTGAGCAAGCTCGGTCTGCGACTAAATCTCTCTCTCTAATTTCCTATTCTCTGGAGTAGTCCTAGCACGACTACGAAAGGGGTTTGGATCTGATCCGGACGTCTAAGACGCGGGTTTCTTCTCAAGTGAAACTTTCTACCGCGTGTGATCGGCTCGGAGGCGAAAGCGGCTCGGGTGGATCGGTGCGAGGGTGCGAGGCGGCTCAGGGAGATCGGGTCAACGCGGCTCGGCTACGAGGAGCTTCTCAAGACGGTGCTGTACATCTTGCCTGCTCCAGGGCCAAGATTCCGGGTATGTGGTTAAGCATTTTAGTGTAGATTTTAATAAGTCGCTTAGTGTAGATCCTTCTTGGAGTGGTCAGACCCACTCCAAGTCGGCATAGATCGGGCTGGGTTCTGGCTCCCCAGAGCCTAGCTAAAATGTTTAGCTAGAGTAGAAATTTTAGATTTCTGTTTTTCCGCTGCATTTTGTGCCTCCGTGGTCCGTCCGACTTAGGACGGATACGGATCCGAGCTCTGGGGGTCCGCCAAAACCCCAACAGTATACACCCATGAGGGGATGTATGAGGGTCTACGGACCTTAGATGTCGCGTGCATGAAAGCATGTGCGAAGGGAACCTTTTCATGTGTGAAAAGGACCACTCGATAAGTGGAAAAAGTCACATTATAAGTGCATAAAGGCACTTGATAAGTGCATGAAGAAGAGGAAAAATAAGGATGTTAATATAAGCTAATAAGCTTATATGTAGTTATTTCCTACAATAACTACCCCTAAAGCCTATAAATAGGACCCAAGGGTAAGGCATTTAAGGCTAATTCTTTATGCCATAAGTTTGCATAAGGCAACCTTCTTTCCTCTTCTCCCTTCCATTAAAGTTCTTCATCCAAGTTGAGATTTAGACGGTGAAACGCTGCTTCGATCCACTGTGACGAAGTACCGACCGTTGTGGCGAATCCGAGGGCAAAGTTCAGATACTACAGCTCAGCATACGCTAACGTAAGTCTCTCCTCTCCTTCGATCCTCCATCATCGCATGATGGGTTCCTACATTGGTATCAGAGCCATACGGGTTCGCTCCTGTCTCACCGATGAATGACGCGTTGTCTCTTTCACGAATGAGTTTCCTTCCATTATGGATATGGTAGGAGCGCATCGTGACAGAGAGAACGCCAAAAGTTGTTCTTTTCACGTTAGGGTCTTTTGCCATTACGGATATGGCAAGAACTCTCCGTGACAGGAAGAACTGACCGTTCATCTCGCCAAACTCGCACTCATGGATGCTGAGTCTCCATTCAATAGTGAATGTGAACTCTCTTCATGTAGAGCGTGACGTTTGCGGTCTTGAAGGTGTGTTATTTTTTTTGGCACACGACCATTAAAGCATAACCACTTTCTCGATGAACGGGTGTCTCATCGGAGAAGATGGTGGTAACAAAACTTCTCATCGGAGAAGAAGATCTCTTTGGTGCATGATCGCCATGGCCATGCGGGTAATGGTGGCTATGCACCCCCCTCCTCATTGGGGAAGGGGTTGGCTTCGGCCAATGACAACCAAGCACACCCCCGAAAGGGGGGGAGGATTCCAAGAAGGGAAGGCCGGCCGGCCAAGGCCATGACCGGCCTTGGCATCGGCCAGGGCGACCGACTAGGGGCCACCATGGCCTCGGCCAGGGCCATGGCCGGCCTTGGCATCAGCCAGGGCCAAGGCCGGCCCTGGCCGGGCCAGGGCAGAGGCGCCCTGGCCTCGGCCAGGGCCAGAAACCGGCCCTGGCCTCTCTGGCCGGGCCAGGCCGGCCCTGGCCTCTCCCAGGGCCAAGGCCGGCCCTGCCATCGGCCAGGGCCGGCCGGTCGACCAGGGTAGAAGCGCCCTGGCCGGCCAGGGCCTCTGCCAGAGGGGCAGAGGCCGGCCCTGGCCGAGGCCAGGGCCAGGCCAGAGACCGGCCCTGGTCTCTCTGGCCAGGGCCACGGCCGGCCCTAGCCGAGGCCAGGGCAGAGGCGCCCTGGCCGAGGCCAGGGCCAGGCCAGAGGCCGGCCCTGGCCTCTCTGGCCAGGGCCAGGCCGGCCATGGCCGAGGCCAGGGCCAGGCCAGAGGCCGGCCATGGCATCTCTAGCCAGGGCCACGGCCGGCCCTAGCATCGGCCAGGGCCAGTCTAGAGGCTGGGCCAGAGGCCGGCCCTGGCTTCTGCCAGGGCCAAGGCCGGCACTGGCATCGGCCAGGGCCGGTCGGCCGACCAGGGCAGAGGCGCCCTGGCCGGCCAGGGCCTCTGCCAGGGGGCAGAGGTCGGCCCTGGCCTCTGACAGGGCCGGCCGGCCGGCCGGTCGGCCAGGGCAGAGGCACCCTGGCCTCGGCCATAACCCCAAAGGGGTGGTGGGGTCTGTATGGCCGGCCCATACGGGACCGACGGCAGTTGCATACGGCAAAACCCCCTACTTGGGGGAATCCGGCCTTGGCACGGCCACGGCTCGACCCCGACAATGGCCGGGGAAGACCATTACCTCCCGCTGCAAAATACGTCTGCAAAATACGTTTGCAATACGTTTTCAAAAATGTTTTTCCGCTGAAAGTACTATAAGAGTACTATTGTTTGATAAGTGATGGGGAAATATTGAAAGTTGTTCTAGATGGTGATTGGCATCGTGATGTTCTTTCCGATTCTAGAGCAACATCTTCAATATTTTTCGAAAGTAACTTATCAAATGAAAAATTTATGCAATGTTTTTGATCAAACTTGTTTTATGTTTTTTGCAGTATTTTAAAACTGAAATGTCTTCCGCTGCTAAGAACATCGTCGTTGAGTTAAACAAAGGTGAAAAACTCAACGGAGATAATTACAAACTATGGTCCATGAAGATACAATATGTTCTAGAGGAGCAAGACGTGCTCGAAACTCTGAAGAACATAATGATTGAACCTGAGTTAGGTACTACGGCCCAACACAGAAGAGACAAGGAAGCTTTCGATGCTTGGTCTCGGAAGAACAAAATTGCTCGCATTACGTTGCTGTCAAGTATGGCAGACGACATAATGCGAATCTTCCGAGAATATGACCTAGCTATGGATATATGGTCCAAGCTAGAGGAGAAGTTTGGTGGCACCTCGGTGACCAAACTTCGCTCTTTAACTATAAGATTCGATTCATACAAAAAGCGTCGAGATCATTCCATGGGAATGCATCTACGACACATGGCGAATCTTATTTCAGAGTTAAAGGATGCAGGTCATGTGCTCACTGATGAGCAACAAATCCAAGCGGTCATACGTTCCCTACCAATCGAATGGGAACAAATGAAGATGCATCTCACTCATAATGAGAGCATCAAGAATTTCAGCGATGTTTCTAAGCACCTCGAGTTAGAGGAAGAGCGGCTTGCGGCTGCCAAGCCAAGTGCAGAAGTGCACATGATTGCTAGTTCCTCACACGGAGGAAAGAAATGTAAACATCACTCAAAGTTTGCTCATTGTAACGGCCTGTTTCTAACGTACCTTCTTCGTGCACGTGCTTTTGATCGTGCACGTGTTTATTTTAGACTTTATTTGTTTTTGAATGTTTTTGTGTGATATGTCGTCGTGATCGTCTCTGAAAGTATTAGTTTGAGGAACAACTTGGGAACGGCGTATCTCGAGTCGTTCTTCCGCGATACTAACTTATTTGACGTGACGTCGCGACTTTCTGTTTTGCCGCGAGACGTTTCTATTTTTAGTTTCGTCTCTCGACATCAAAATGAAGATCCGTCTTCTCCACTATCTTTCTTTAGTCATCTAGAACACACCAGAATTATTTTATAATTTTTGGACTTAATTTGACCTATTTTCTATTTTTTTTGAAAGCTTTAAATAATTTTAAAACCTATTTTTATAAAAGTTTTAATTACAATAAAATTACTATATTATAATAACGTATTAAAGAATTTTCTGGCAAATTTTCAGAATTTTTGGCCGCCCCAATTTCGTGTGAGGGAGAGGAGAGTAATTTTTAAGTAAATTAATTATTTTAAATTATTTTAATAATATTTTTCCGAACCCAAATCCTAACCCTAGCTCTAACCTATTTAAGTTAGCCCTAGGCAAAGTATTTTCGTCATTGCTCAAAACCCTAGCCGCCGTTTCATCTTCTAAAGCTTCGTCGCAACGTTGCGACGATCGCAATGTGCACGACCGACGGCCGCCCCCGCAAATCTCAGCGCACGACCGGAGCTGCTCCCCGCATCGCCGCTTGCAACGCTCCGCTGCATCGCCCCCGCTGTCGCCCGCTCCGACCGAGAGCACCGCTCGGTCAGACCGAGCGCCCGCTCCGCACAGCCGCTTGGCCGCTCCGCTGCACCGCTCCGCATCGCCCTAGCGCCCGACCGATGGGTCCGCCCGCAGCGACCGAGAGGCCGCCCCGCACCCGCTCTCCGCTCCGCCTCGTTGCAAGTTGCAACGTTGCAACGTGGCCCGCCCGCTGCGACCGATGGGATCTGTCGGTCAGACCGACGATTCTCCTCGCACCCCCCGCTGCAACCGACCCCGCTGCGCTGCTCAGTGCACGACCGAGAGCCCCTCTCGGTCTGACCGAGAGGAACCCCCGCACCGACCAAGTCCGACCGACCCAACTTCGTCGCAACATCATTTCTCCCACACCAACTTCTGTGGTGGGCCCCCCAAGTGCTCCTGAGGTGTTGTGGGCCCCCTTGGACCCCTAGCACTGCTGTGGGCCCCACTTGGACGTGCTACTTCGCGGATTTGCCGTCTACGACGTTGCGACACGTCGTAGGCCTTCGTCGCAAGTTTGGACTTTTGGAGAATCGTGCGAGGACCAGATCTGAAGCTGTGGAGTGCTCCGATCAGACACGACATCCATTCTACGACAAACTCCGGTTCAGGTTGGTTCCCCGAAACTCGTAGAAACCCCCACAATAGCTGACTGAACCCTAAACTAAAAACCGTCAACTTGAACTAAATTTAATTTTCAGCTCCTGTAAAACGTTGTACGAACATAGAAAATCGACGAACGGACAAATTTGACTGTGCACATAGGATAGATCGTCGATTAGGTTGATACATCAAAAAGTGACTTTTGACGAATAGGATAGTCCCGAAAACCTAGAAACGAAACCTAATAGGATTTGACGAATTCGCGACCTGACACCGTCGCCGTGACTGTTACAGACGGACTACCGCGGACGCGACGACTGGACGAGACGCCCCGGACGGACGACACACTCGCCATCGCAGGCAAGTGTATCCACTTGCACTTTTGGCCGTGCTTAGGCCTTAGTTGGTTAGAACTGTTAACTGTGAACAAATAGAACCGGACGTGAAATGATAGCGTCCGGGACGACTCTTGACGGCTCAGACTTGACGACGAAGTCTGAGCCTGAAAACAACAACTTTTTCATGCTATAGGGCTATCATGTGTGTGCGTGTGTGTGGACACCCTAGAATAACCTTCCCTGTCGTGTCACGTCACGTCCCGTCTAGCACAGCCCGCTGGGCAATAGGGCACTCGCCGAGTGATCCCTTGTACTGATTCACAGCCTGCGGGCAATAGGGCACTCTCCAAGTTGAGAGAGTGATCCCTTGTACTGATACACAGCCCGAGGGCAATAGGGCACTCTCCAAGTGGAGAGGGTGATCCCTTGTACTGATTCTCAGCCTGCGGGCAATAGGGCACTCGCCAAGCTAGAGCGAGTGATCCCTTGTACTGGTGTCTTGTCTTGTCTTGTCTTGGGGTTTGGGGTTGGGTTGAGCGTGCGCACGGCAAGAGGGTCTGATCCCCCTCGAACCGTAAGGCGTGAACCCTTTCGTGTCTCACTTGTCTTGTCCTGCCTTGTTTCCGTCACGTCACGTCTTGTCTTGACACCTGTAGGCTAGTCCCGTAGTTGGTAGCACACGCTACGACTACTACTTGTCCCGTTTTACTTCCTGCTGCGTTACTTCCTGTCGTGTACTCTGTTATAACCTCAGCATGTTAATCAACCAGTAAATCGTTGTGTAAAAGAACCTCAGCATGCTAATCAACCAGTAAACCGTTGTTTAGAGTTCGGTGCACTTGCAGTAAAGTCTAACCCTTCTTGTAGACTTTACCTGACGTACAGTTCCTTTTTCTTGGGTGCTGTACGTCAGGTGATCAGCCAGAGATCGTGGACGAAGCAGACTCGCTGGAGTACGTGGAGCCGAGGACGTCGACCCAGAGCATGTGCCTGACGAGGACCAGACCTTGAGGTCTTTTTAGTCGCCACCTTCAGAGGTTACTACTTTCAGTTTCCTTTAGATAGTTTGTTGCCACGCTTAGGCTTCTTTTTAGATTTTGTACTTGTTGGATATCATATCTCTAATTTAATGAATGCAAATTTCTTTTCTGTACTTTTGTTGTTTCGAACTTTAAAAATGCAAGAACCTGAAAATCTTTTAAAATGGTACCTCTACAGACGCTTATTGGGTCGAGCTTCTCAGCTCTGGCCTAAGCGGGCCTCGTCACGTTTCGCTTCCGTCCAATTTGGGAAGCGGGGCGTGACAGGTTTTAGTGGTGGCCCATGCAGGTCCTTGTAAAAGTTCGGAACAATAAAAGTACCGCATTCATTTGATATCCACGTACAAGTCTGAATTAGTTTCCCAGTCTTAGATAGTAGGAAGACTTAGGTAGACGTCCCAGGTTGATAGTCGGATGTCTTGGTTAAGATTTAGTCGTCCTCGTCCTAGACTATTTTAGCATCCCCATTTGATTCTGATCGTATTAGATATCTTGAGTCCTTCTTTTAGTTAGTCGCTCGCCCAGCTCCATCGACTTCGGGCCCCGCAGAACGTAACCTTGATTCTCTTAGGAACTTTCTCATTAGATCCTGATTATAGTCTAGCTCATAGGAAGCCTTTGAGCTGAGTTATCCAAATCTTTAGACGACCCGATGATTAGAACCCTTGTCCTCCAGCATCCCTCTGATCCTTGCAAATTTTGTGCTATCGACCATAGAGTCCCATCGTGGCTCTTCACGATTCATATCTTAAGCGTAATCTTCATGCGATCATTTTTCCTTTCTCTCGACTCTCGTGATCGTTTCCTAACGATCATCACCAATCCTTCAAATCCCTTCCCTGACCAATTCTACCTCCTCTAAAATTATTTTCGACTTTCCTTATTAAGTTTTCGCTCTAGATTGATTTCTTTGAAAACCCCTATATTATATATTTAAAATTTGCTGTTTTGGATCGAGTTAAAACTTTTAATTGACTTGGAGCTTTCTGGGACATTAAAAAAAAAATTTTAAGTCAATATCTCGCACTCGTTTTAAATCATTATTCCTCAAATTCAGTTTTATTTGCCTTGTTTCTAAAATATATATATTACTTTTATAAACTACACAATTTAGTTCTACTATCTTGTACTTATTTTCGAATTTTTCCCTTTCCCAAAACCTGCTTCCTTTAAAAGTATTTTCGAAATTCATTATTAAATTCTCCGCCCAATTTGACTTCTTTGAAAACTTTTTATTTAAAATTTCTTACTTTCGGTTGATTTAAAATTCTTTCGCGAATTTTGAAACCTTTCGGTCGTAAAAGTTTTAAGTTACGACCTCGTACTTATTTTCGAATCAGTATCCATCGAATTTTAGTTTTAAAACTTTGTTATTATTTCGGGAATTCAATATATCATTTTTCTACCTACGAAATTATTTTAACCATTTACGTACGTACTTTGGAATATTTTTCTAAAACAAAGGGGGATTTTAAATTTCTTACATATAAACATCTATATGTTCATCGTGCTCATACTTCAAGAACCTTTGTTTAAATTTATTTTTTTCATTTACAAAACAATCGCTACCTCATCCCACTTTTATTTCCTTTATTTCTTGTTTTCGTAACCCATTATTAAATTCTTCGCTCTGTTTAACTTCCTTGAAAACCCTTTATTATATATATCTAAAATTTATTGCTTTTCGATTAAAAGTTCCTTCTTAGATTTTAAAATCTCCTTGGTCGTCAATTTTCAAGTTACTATCTGGAAATTATTTCAAATCGGTATCTTTCATATTTTCAATTTTAAGAACCGTGTTAACATTTTGATAATTCAATTTATATTTTTCTGGGCTACAAGATCTATTTCTAAATCACTTACCGTGCATACTTTTTAAAATATTTTTCCTAAACTAGGGGGAACTTCAATTATTTTATTATTATTATATCTGTTCTATGTTTCTCGTGACCACATTTCAAAACCTTTGTGTAAACTTATTTTTTTCATTTGCAAAACAATCGTTTTCCACCCAACCAACTACCTCCTTATCTTGCCTTATTTGACCTCTATCCTTCCGATCTTATTTCGTTCCGCTTTTGATTTAGTTTTCTTTCCTTCTTTTATCTAGACATTAGACCTTGTAGTTATCCATGCTATCTCCAGTTTATGAGTAGGCCCTCTGGTAGGTGATGTCGTTGCAGTGCCTGAGTATAGGTAGAGTGTGTAGACCTGTATGAGTGTGTCATCTTTAGGATCCTGATGTTTGTCTCCTGTGTCTTGAATGTGTACTCAGTGTTAACCATGGTATGATGGGAGTTGTCTAAATGATGGTATTCATACTTATATGAATGGTGTCATCGCAGGCAGATCCTTAGACTTAGTTTTAGTTTTAATGAATGGTTTATCTTGGTTGTATGTGACTGTATCAAAAACTTTGTTTTCTTTAAACCAAATCTTTAAAGTTTTAAAACTAGCTCACAAGATCACAAATCACTTAACCTCCCTCATCCATTACCGCAACACCACACGTTTTTCCCCAAATGTTTTAAAATATTTCTTTGTCCTTAAATCTCTCTTTCTATTCTCTTCTTTCTCCCTTAAACAAAATTTTCGTGTTTATGGTTGTTATATTAATTGGGACTGGCTATTATCGTTATAGGATTTTGTTTGCAAGTAGGCTTGGAGTGAGATAAGTTTTATTATGTCAATGATTGATTGACTTTAGGGATGCAAGGATGATGGATTAGAATATTTTTGGATGAAAAGAATGAACTGTCTCAGACCTATTTAAAATACCGATGTGAGACGGACTCAAAGAAAAATTCTGGTCGGATGAAATTATATGCGAGGAAATGAGAACTTATCAGATTTGAGGCTTAGACGAATGGTAGATAGGGATGGCTGCGGAGTATGGTAGGAGTTAAGATGATCATGAGATTGAGTAGAGCGTTTATTAGCATCGAGACTTGATTGTTGAGTTGACGTGAGAAGACATTGGGAATAACACGACGTGTGGAGATAAATGGATGATTAGGCAGTCGGACTTAGTATTGGTTGGGATTAGTTATAGTGAGCAGGATGAGGGGTAATTCTGACAGATCAAAATTATTTGGTGGATAATTTATGGGGAGATATGACGAGAATGTACTGAAGACACGACGATTGCTGATTGGTGAAGGTATTATAGGATAGACAAATGTTTTGTCTTGGATTGGTGGATGACTAGAATCGCGTTTTTTTTGGAGATTTATTAATGTTGGGAAAAGGTTTAGAAATTCAAAAGATATTAATGAGCGATGATGATGCTTAGTGGAGTGGTACGATATCAGAAGATGTTATTATTTCTATGAGAACTTGGATTTGGAAATTGGAACGGTAGTGATGGAACTATATATTAGGAGGAGAGATTAGTCGTGGCTTTGCCCAGTGAAAGATGGATTACGAGGAATTATTGAGGAATGTTGTTCGAAGTTACAGGATTAGAAATCTTTATGAGCAGTTATGATAGTTGCGGGTACAAGGTTATATGGGTAATTATTACTAGTGTGAGTGATTCCGAGGGCGGAATCATTTCTAAGGTGGGTAGAATGTAACGGCCTGTTTCTAACGTACCTTCTTCGTGCACGTGCTTTTGATCGTGCACGTGTTTATTTTAGACTTTATTTGTTTTTGAATGTTTTTGTGTGATATGTCGTCGTGATCGTCTCTGAAAGTATTAGTTTGAGGAACAACTTGGGAACGGCGTATCTCGAGTCGTTCTTCCGCGATACTAACTTATTTGACGTGACGTCGCGACTTTCTGTTTTGACGCGAGACGTTTCTATTTTTAGTTTCGTCTCTCGACATCAAAATGAAGATCCGTCTTCTCCACTATCTTTCTTTAGTCATCTAGAACACACCAGAATTATTTTATAATTTTTGGACTTAATTTGACCTATTTTCTATTTTTTTTGAAAGCTTTAAATAATTTTAAAACCTATTTTTATAAAAGTTTTAATTACAATAAAATTACTATATTATAATAACGTATTAAAGAATTTTCTGGCAAATTTTCAGAATTTTTGGCCGCCCCAATTTCGTGTGAGGGAGAGGAGAGTAATTTTTAAGTAAATTAATCATTTTAAATTATTTTAATAATATTTTTCCGAACCCAAATCCTAACCCTAGCTCTAACCTATTTAAGTTAGCCCTAGGAAAAGTATTTTCGTCATTGCTCAAAACCCTAGCCGCCGTTTCATCTTCTAAAGCTTCGTCGCAACGTTGCGACGATCGCAATGTGCACGACCGACGGCCGCCCCCGCAAATCTCAGCGCACGACCGGAGCTGCTCCCCGCATCGCCGCTTGCAACGCTCCGCTGCATCGCCCCCGCTGTCGCCCGCTCCGACCGAGAGCACCGCTCGGTCAGACCGAGCGCCCGCTCCGCACAGCCGCTTGGCCGCTCCGCTGCACCGCTCCGCATCGCCCTAGCGCCCGACCGATGGGTCCGCCCGCAGCGACCGAGAGGCCGCCCCGCACCCGCTCTCCGCTCCGCCTCGTTGCAAGTTGCAACGTTGCAACGTGGCCCGCCCGCTGCGACCGATGGGATCTGTCGGTCAGACCGACGATTCTCCTCGCACCCTCCGCTGCAACCGACCCCGCTGCGCTGCTCAGTGCACGACCGAGAGCCCCTCTCGGTCTGACCGAGAGGAACCCCCGCACCGACCAAGTCCGACCGACCCAACTTCGTCGCAACATCATTTCTCCCACACCAACTTCTGTGGTGGGCCCCCCAAGTGCTCCTGAGGTGTTGTGGGCCCCCTTGGACCCCTAGCACTGCTGTGGGCCCCACTTGGACGTGCTACTTCGCGGATTTGCCGTCTACGACGTTGCGACACGTCGTAGGCCTTCGTCGCAAGTTTGGACTTTTGGAGAATCGTGCGAGGACCAGATCTGAAGCTGTGGAGTGCTCCGATCAGACACGACATCCATTCTACGACAAACTCCGGTTCAGGTTGGTTCCCCGAAACTCGTAGAAACCCCCACAATAGCTGACTGAACCCTAAACTAAAAACCGTCAACTTGAACTAAATTTAATTTTCAGCTCCTGTAAAACGTTGTACGAACATAGAAAATCGACGAACGGACAAATTTGACTGTGCACATAGGATAGATCGTCGATTAGGTTGATACATCAAAAAGTGACTTTTGACGAATAGGATAGTCCCGAAAACCTAGAAACGAAACCTAATAGGATTTGACGAATTCGCAACCTGACACCGTCGCCGTGACTGTTACAGACGGACTACCGCGGACGCGACGACTGGACGAGACGCCCCGGACGGACGACACACTCGCCATCGCAGGCAAGTGTATCCACTTGCACTTTTGGCCGTGCTTAGGCCTTAGTTGGTTAGAACTGTTAACTGTGAACAAATAGAACCGGACGTGAAATGATAGCGTCCGGGACGACTCTTGACGGCTCAGACTTGACGACGAAGTCTGAGCCTGAAAACAACAACTTTTTCATGCTATAGGGCTATCATGTGTGTGCGTGTGTGTGGACACCCTAGAATAACCTTCCCTGTCGTGTCACGTCACGTCCCGTCTAGCACAGCCCGTTGGGCAATAGGGCACTCGCCGAGTGATCCCTTGTACTGATTCACAGCCTGCGGGCAATAGGGCACTCTCCAAGTTGAGAGAGTGATCCCTTGTACTGATACACAGCCCGAGGGCAATAGGGCACTCTCCAAGTGGAGAGGGTGATCCCTTGTACTGATTCTCAGCCTGCGGGCAATAGGGCACTCGCCAAGCTAGAGCGAGTGATCCCTTGTACTGGTGTCTTGTCTTGTCTTGTCTTGGGGTTTGGGGTTGGGTTGAGCATGCGCACGGCAAGAGGGTCTGATCCCCCTCGAACCGTAAGGCGTGAACCCTTTCGTGTCTCACTTGTCTTGTCCTGCCTTGTTTCCGTCACGTCACGTCTTGTCTTGACACCTGTAGGCTAGTCCCGTAGTTGGTAGCACACGCTACGACTACTACTTGTCCCGTTTTACTTCCTGCTGCGTTACTTCCTGTCGTGTACTCTGTTATAACCTCAGCATGTTAATCAACCAGTAAATCGTTGTGTAAAAGAACCTCAGCATGCTAATCAACCAGTAAACCGTTGTTTAGAGTTCGGTGCACTTGCAGTAAAGTCTAACCCTTCTTGTAGACTTTACCTGACGTACAGTTCCTTTTTCTTGGGTGCTGTACGTCAGGTGATCAGCCAGAGATCGTGGACGAAGCAGACTCGCTGGAGTACGTGGAGCCGAGGACGTCGACCCAGAGCATGTGCCTGACGAGGACCAGACCTTGAGGTCTTTTTAGTCACCACCTTCAGAGGTTACTACTTTCAGTTTCCTTTAGATAGTTTGTTGCCACGCTTAGGCTTCTTTTTAGACTTTGTACTTGTTGGATATCATATCTCTAATTTAATGAATGCAAATTTCTTTTCTGTACTTTTGTTGTTTCGAACTTTAAAAATGCAAG
>JAULAV010006869.1:0-51296 GCA_030789695.1 Scilla litardierei | reverse complement strand
AGGACTTCTCGAGGATAGCTGAGCAGATGATGAGATTGACACGGAAGGATGTCAAGTTCAGTTGGTCAGAATCTTGCGAGCAGGCTTTTTCCACTTTGAAGGAGAGACTGACGACTGCACCAGTCTTGGCTATTCCGGACAGAAGCGGAGGCTTTGAGATTTTCTGCGATGCATCGGGGAAGGGACTTGGTTGTGTTCTGCACCAGCACAACCATGTAGTCGCTTATGCTTCACGACAGTTGAAGGTCCATGAGAAGAACTATCCGACCCATGATTTGGAACCCGCCGCTGTCATATTTGCGCTGAAGATTTGGCGTCATTTCTTACTGAGTGAGAAAGTGAAGATATTCACTGATCACAAAAGTTTGAAATACATATTTACGCAGAAGGAACTGAATATGAGACAGCACAGATGGTTGGAGTTGATGGTGGACTACGACATCGATCTTCAGTATCACCCAGGGAAGGTAAATGTCGTACCGGATGCTTTGAGCCGACTGCCAGAGGTGATGATTCTCACAGCTCAGTGGATATTACAGCATGATCTGCGAGAGATGGATGTTGAAGCTGTTCTTCCGGGAGTCACTTCGTCGTTGATGAACATGCAGATTCAATCGACGATTGTTGATCGGATCAAGAGTGCTCAAGCTGGTGATGCTAAGTTGATGAAGATCAGAGAGCAGGTTGAAGCCGGACTCCGGACAGATTTTCTGATTCACCAGGATGGATCTTTGAGGTATGGCAGTAGGATCTGCGTGCCTGCAGGAGATATCAGAGAAGAATTGATGAATGAGGCTCACAGTTCGCCTTATTCCATTCATCCTGGAGGTACGAAGATGTACAAGGATCTTCGTCAGAATTTCTGGTGGCACGGGATGAAGAGAAGTGTGGCACGGAGTATTGCCAAATGCCTGGTGTGTCAGCAGGTGAAGGCTAAATATCATCGCACCGCCGGACTATTACAACCCCTGCCTATCCCGGAGTGGAAATGGCAGCACATCACGATGGACTTCGTGACTGGCTTACCTCGGAGCACCAAACAGAATGACACAATCTGGGTCATCGTCGATCGACTGACCAAGTCTGCGCACTTCGTACCGTTCTGAGTAGGACAATCCATAGAGATACTGGCAAGGAAATATATGGAGGTAACGATCCAACTCATCCTTTTGTAATTTCCTCTTAGTGCCAATAGTGATGTGAAATATGTTGTGTAGGAGATCGTGCGCTTGCATGGAGTCCCTGTGAGCATCGTGTCCGATCGTGATACGAGGTTCACATCTCAGTTCTGGAAGAGTCTGCAGACAAATCTTGGTACCAGTCTGAAGTTCAGCACTGCGTATCACCCACAGACGGATGGCCAGTCAGAGCGGACCATTCAGATTCTGGAGGACATGCTGAGAGCTTGCATGCTAGATTTCAAGGGTTCGTGGGAGGATCACCTACACCTGGTGGAGTTCTCCTACAACAACAGTTATCAGGCGAGCATCGGTATGGCGCCTTTTGCTGCTCTCTACGGGAGGAAGTGTCGTTCGCCACTGAGCTGGGACGACATTAGAGATAGAGAGTTATTGTGACCGAAGTTGATTGTCGAAGCTGTGGACGTTGTTTGAGATATCAGGGATAAGCTTTGGATTGCTCAGGACCGTTATAAGCATTGGGCTGATGCTAAACGGCGTCCTCTGGAATTTCAGCCGGGTGACCATGTGTTCCTGAAAATTTCCCCAAATCGCGGAGTGATTCGCTTTGGGAAACATGGCAAGCTCAGCCCGAGATACATCAGACCCTTCGACATTCTGGAGAGAGTTGGCGAGGTAGCCTACCGCTTAGCCTTGCCACCATCTTTGGAGGGTGTTCACAATGTCTTCCATGTGTCTCAGCTTCGTCGGTACATCAGCGATCCATCTCACGCTGTTGACTTCTCTGAGATCACCGTTCATCCAGATCTGACGTATGACCAGCAGCCAGTGCAGATTCTTGACAGACGTCAGAAGACACTCCAGAACAAGACTGTCGATTTTGTTAGAGTGATGTGGCGACACGGCTTGCCAGGAGAGTCCACCTGGGAGAGGGAAGATGAGATGAGAGAGCGTTACCCACTTCTGTTCCCTGTTCAGTGATTGTTGGGAATTTCGAGGGCGGAATTTTCCTTAAGGTGGGTAGGATGTAACGACCGGTCTTTATCGATGATATTGTCTGTATTTCTCTAGTATAATTTTTCGTCCGTATCCGTAGTTAGGCGTATCCGTCCCCGTGCACGTGCCTACTTTTCCATGGTAGTTATTTCCATTATCATTTTATGACGCCTAGTTAATTTATTATTATTATTATCATTATTGTTAATATTCATTATTAGATTATTTCTTTTAAGCTTCCAATTCAAAATTCGAATTTCAAATTTCAAAATCGTTTTAAAAAGTCAAATGAAAATTCCATTTATAAACCCTTTTAAATCAAATTGATTAGCTATTATTCCCTATTATAACATAATAATTAGGACCCCATTAACATTTCAAACCCTTAATTATTTCCCTAAAACTAAACCCTAGTTTTTTTCCCAACATAACCGTACCATATGATGCACACACGCACACACCCTTACATAAAAAAAAGAGAAAACAAAGCCTAAACTAAACCCCAGGCTAGCCACGTGAGGCCCTACCCATCACACATAACTCTTATATTATAGCCCCAGTACATCACCTAACCTATTAAGTCCCAAGCTAGTATTATCATAAACCCTAAGACTAATAGACCTAGTATTTTAATCCCCAGGTCAGCCTCCAAGCTTTTGAAACCTAGTGCAAATATTGAACCTGGTATCAACCTCACGTGCCGTGCTTCATTGAGTTCACTTGATGCGTTTACCTTTATATAATGATACTCTAGGGCTAACCTACTACTCTACTTCCTTTTTAAACAAAAAAACCCTAGATCTAATCTTCACAGCCGCAGCCTTTCTCCTCCTCACGAGCATCACCCCGCCTCTCATCTACATCACCCAAGCCCGACCTCCTCCTCCTTTCTCCGTCCATCTCGTGCGAGCCCACCCCCGAGTCAGACACTGACCCGTTCACCCACAGCAACGCGCCCAGGCTCTCTCGCCTCAACGCGCAAACCCAGGCCGAGATCCTCCTTACAGCCGCCCTATACCCCCAGGCTGAGATCCCCTCACGGCCACCTCCCCCTCCGTTCGTCTTCAGCCCTCCCCGTGCATCCGGCAACACCGCAGACTGCCCCGAGATCTCCCCTCATGGTCTCTCTCTCCTCCTCGCAAGCCGCAGATCCACGCACGCCCAGGAGCTCCTCTTCACGCTCGTGACGCCGCAGCTCGCTGTCGCCTCCTTCCCCTTATCGCTGATAGCCACGCGAGGGCCGCGAACAGTTTCCTCCCTCCTCCCGAAGCTTTTACACCGCTGTTCTGGGACCCGACGCGTCGCCGCTACCATCGGGACGTTTCGATCCTCCTTTGCACTTACGGTTAGTAGATCTACCCCTTTAACAATGCTTAACCCACACCATAGGACAGAAAACCTAATAAAAACGAATCGCTAGACGTCGTAGGGGATTTTTGTAAATCTGTCCTGAATAAGAAACACATTTTCTGATTTTATGTTCTGCCAAAACAGCGAACCAACCCTCCACAACGTAGTACACGTCGAGACGATTCCAACGACACCAAGAATGCAGAAAACAGGCGAGTATTTGATTTTATATGAATTTCTGAAGTTTTGACACAATTGCGCCATCTTTATGTATTGCTGTGTAACTCAAAAACTAGGCATGAAATGACGTACAAAATTGACACCATAATGATCAGGAAGAAATTTGGGATCCAACGGTATATCACATGATATACCTTAATTTAAAACAATTATGAGAAAAAATATTTTCTGTAGTAAGTTTAGTGAAACCGTAATCGTCACTATTTTTGAGATTTGCCATAAAAATCGTGTAACCCACTTTTGCTGTGTAGAACCGTCACCATAATGTAATAATGTTGATAACACCAAATTTCTGCGAATCCGGACATGTTTAACAAATTTTGACATCGTGACTATCGTGGGCCTCGAAGGCGGTATCGTGATATCGTGATGTCGTATGAGTCGACTAGGTCGGCTCGTGCTCCAGCAAACTTTTGGGTGGGGTTAGGGTTGAGCGACCACTGGGCGTATGAAAGGTACTCTCCTCAAGAGCACCACCCGCACGCGGTGGGTTAGCGTCAATCACGGTAAGCCCCCGTGAGAGGAACGACCTTCTCATCACGACCTAAAGGCGTGAACCCTAGATTAGAAAGCTAACTCTTGACATGAAAACTTGCAACGCTAACTTGGTCATCTTGATAATTGAAATGCTAATGAACTCAGAGAAAATCCCAACTTTAAACTTGCACACGTCTAGAACTGCATGTTAGGAGTGTTTGTCATGCTTCAACAAAATTGTTAAATGTCAAATTGCTGCAGTCGTTTCTTTAAATTAATAATGCTTCTAAAATTCTTATATATCAGATATCTTGCCTTGGGATGCTAACACTTTCTTGCAGACCCTAGCTGACATACATTCATTGTTTGTGGATGTATGTTAGATCCAACGCTTGGGTACCCGGAGGACCCGTACGAGACGCCAGACTTGGAGAGTCAGGAGTTCGCACCTGACGTAGTGCCTCTTCCAGCTGAGGACTAGAGGACCCCTCACTTCCAGTTTTCTTAGTTTACTTTCAGTCACTTGCTGTAGTTGTGTACGTTTCTTTTGTTGCTACTTTAGCCCAGCTGTGGCTTGTTTAATTTCGTGTACGAACTTTTAATCTCTGGATGTGGCTTTTATCTTTATATCATTGTTGTGTTCTGATTGTTCTGATACGCAAATGCAAGGACCCTTTTCTGTGCTTTTATCACAGACGCTTATTGAACTCGAGCTTCACCGCTCCAGTTCAAGCGGACCGCGTAACGTTCTCGCTTCCGGTGTCTTTTGGGAAGCGGGGCGTTACACTCAGTGAGGAGTCATTGGGAGCGAGGAAGGCTGCTACCCTAGCCGAGTGTCTCAAAGATGAGCCCCGGTCGCCGCCTAGGCTGAGACAGGATAACCGCCCCCCAAGGGCAATGTCAAGACCAATTTCGAGGGTACGACCAGGGTGGCCCTAGAGGAGAGGATCGCCCCAGACCACTGAGAGGGTTCCACGCTCCTCGGAACCCCGCTCCGGGGAACGGGCACGAGAGAGCACTGGAGGAGGTGCAATACACAAGGCTCAACACCCTGCTAACCGAAGTGATGGCAACGGCTAAGACGGGCGGTTTTCTCAAAGACCCGCCCCCGGAGATGAAGGGGAGGCAAACCAAGTGCAATGCGCAGAAGTACTATCGATACCATCGCGATCATGGTCACGACACCGCCAATTGCTTCGCTCTGAAGAGAGACATAGGACGGCTGCACCAGGGCAGCCACCTTCAGAGATTTGTCGACCAAGAAGACTGAGAGTGAGAAGGGGGAGCTCCAGCAGAACCTATCCGACAGGCCCAGGCCCACACCGTTGAATTAGACGCCCATCCTATCACTGGTCCAATCATGCGTATTGATGTGATATGCAGTGGGCCAACCTCGGGTGGAACCTTGTCATCACTAAGGGAGAATAATGTGAGGCAGGTCATGGTGGCAAGTATTGGTGAAGGGGCAAAGCACAAAAGGGCAGCCCCACCACATCTCCTTCTCTGATGAAGACCTGGAGGGGGTCAAGCTGGCGTATGACGACGCCATCGTCATCGAGGCACTCATCGGGCCGGTGGTGGTGATCAGACTCTTGGTGGACACTGGCAGCTCGTGCGACATACTATATTTGTCGACGATTCAGAAGATGGGGTTGGGTGAGGCAGACATGAAACCATGCGTGGGCCCGATTGCCGGCTTCACTGGCCATTCGGTGCCCATCCTCGGGATGATTGACCTGCCCGTTGCCTTGGGGGAAAGGCAGAGGGTCATTACGCGAGTAACACAGTTCGTCATCATGAACGTCCCCTTGGCACACAATGGCATTATAGGATGGCCCTACCTGACCACCATCGAAGCTCTGCCCTCTCTGCTGCACCAAATGGTGAAGTTCTAAACCCCGTATGGGATTGGACGAGTGTGAGGAAGCCAGAGGCTCTCGCGGAGTTACTAAATCGGCTCCACAACACATGAGCAAACTAAGCAAGCCTTGCAGTCGATCTCCTCGATGGTCGGGAGGACCAGGAGCTCCAACGGCCCACCCCGGTGGAGGATATTGAGGAAGTACTGCTGACAGGAGAGGTAGACAAGACGATATCGATCGACACAAAGATGACTGCAAAACTGAGGGCATGGCCGATTGACCTCCCCAGGGTGAATGCGGACATCTTTGCATGGTCTCCCTCTGACATGCCTTGAGTTGATAAGGCGGTGATCATCCATGAGCTGCATGTCGACCTTGAGGCCCGTCTGGTCTGGCAAAACAAGCGAAGTGCGGGGGGAGAGAAAGCACAGACGGTTGGAGAAGAGGTGGAGCGGCTCCTTGAGGCCAAATTCATCAGAAAGGTGAGCTATCAAGATTGGCTCGCCAACGTGGTGATGGTGAAGAAGACCAGCGGTGAATGACGGAAGTGCATGGACTTCACGGACCACAACAAAGTCTACCCGAAAGACAGCCTCTGTCACGCCCCGCTTCCCAAAAATACGGAGACGAAGCGTGACTAAGGCCCGCTTAGGCCAGAGCTGAGAAGCTCGGACCCAATAAGCGTCTGTAGGGGTACCATTTTGAAAGTTTCAGGTTCTTGCATTAATAAAGTTCGAAACAACAGAAAGTACAGAAAAGGAAGTTGCATTCATTAAATTAGAGATATAAAATCCAACGAGTACAAAGTCTAAAGAGAAGCCTAAGCATGGCAACAAAAGTATTTAAAAGCAAACTAAAAGCAGTAACCTCTGAAAGTGACGACTAAAAAGACCTCTAGGTCTGGTCCTCGTCGGGCACGTACTCTGGGTCGACGTCCTCGGCTCCTCGTACTCCAGTGAGTCTGCCTCGTCCACGAACTCTGGCTGAGCACCTGACGTACAACACCCAAGAGAAAGGAACTGTACGTCAGGTAAAGTCTACAAGAAGGGTTAGACTTTACTGCAAGTGCACCGAACTTTAAACAACGGTTTACTGGTTGATTAGCATGCTGAGGTTCTATTACACAACAATTTACTAGTTGATTAGCATGCTGTGGTTATAACAGAGTAACACAACAGGAAGTAACGCAGCAGGAAAGTAAAACGTAACAAGTAGTAGTCGTAGTGTGTGTCATGACAAGTCGGGACGTGACGGGACAAGAAGAGACAAGACAAGTGAGACACGAAAGGGTTCACGCCTTACGGTTCGAGGGGGATCAGACCCTCTTGTCGTGCGCATGCTCAACCCAACCCCAAACCCCAAGGAAGACAAGACAAGACAACAGTACAATGGATCACTCGCTCTACCTTGGCGAGTGACCTATTACCCGCAGGCTGTGTATCAGTACAAGGGATCACTCTCTCTAGCTTGGAGAGTGCCCTATTGCCCACAGGCTGTGAATCAGTACAAGGGATCACTCAGAGAGTGCCCTATTGCCCGCAGGCTGTGATTCAGTACAAGGGATCACTCGGAGAGTGCCCTACTGCCCGCAGGCTGTGCAAGACGAGACATGACGTGACAAGACGGGAAGGGTTATTCTAGGGTGTCCACACACACGCACACGCATGATAGCCCAACGATATCAAAAGTTGTTGTTGTCAGGCTCAGACTTCGTCGTCAAGTCTGAGCCGTCAGGAGTCGTCCCGGACGCTATCATTTCACGTCCGGTTCTATTTGTTCACAGTTATCAGTTCTAACCAACTAAGGCCTAAGCACAGCCAAAAGTGCAAGTGGGATACACTTGCCTGGGATGGCGAGTGTGTCGTCTGTCCGGGGCGTCTCGTCCAGTCGTCGCGTCTGCGGTAGTCCGTCTGAAATAGTGTCACGGCGACGATGTCAGGTCGCGTTTTCAGTAAATCCTATTTAGGTTCATTTCTAGGTTGTCAGGACTACCCTAATTGTCAGAGTCACGTTTTGGTGTTTTGTCAGCCTAGATCGACCACTACCCTATATGCACAGAAAGTTGTCCGATGGTCGATTTCAACAGTGAGCAGCGTTTTACTGGTACAGAAAAGTAACTTTAATTATTGTTGTCCAGTTTTATTTAAGGTTCAGTTTGCTACAGTGTGGGTTTTGCTACGAGTTAGGGGTCACCAACCTGGTCTGTCGGTCATGCGTAAATCTGGCGTCGGATCTGGGTACAGCTACGAATCGCGTCGCGGCTCCAGTTACTCGACTGCGGTAGCGCGGAGCAAAGGTGATATCTATCTACGAGATTTGGATTCGTAAAGTTAATTAAAAGTCAGCATAACTTAGCACCGAAACGTAGCTCATAAATACTATAGTACTAAAACTTAGAGTAAATATATTAGCCAACTTACTGTTCGTTTAATATATCTCATCCCTATATAATGCGAGAAACTGTTAAAGTTCATATGTATAACTTAAGAAGCACAACCCATAGTGTAAACGTTCTTCGTTGCTTGAACGTAGGGGAGCACGATCGTGGGCCTGTTGTTGGGCGACTGAGGGGGAGCAGCAGCTGCGTACAGCGGCGGCAGCAACAAAGGCTACCAGCAGTCGGGGACCCATGGCGTGGGGCTTGGGTCACGGCGGTTGGCTGAGAATGTCGTCGGGGTCTTGGGGCTGAGACGGCGAGACCCCCAAAGGTCGATGGGGAGAGTTCTGGCCGGCGGAGAGAATTTGAGAGGGGTGAGGTAACCGCCGTAGATGGCTGCCGTCGGGATCGCAAGGAGAGGAGGAGGCGTCGGTTGCTGGCTACGCAGCGGAGAGGCCAGAGGGGCAGGCCACCAGCGTGGTGTCTGGGTTACCGGCGAGAACGGCCGGTGATGCGGGGAGGCACACTCGCCGTTGGTCCGTGTTGCCGTCGATGGCGTCGAGCGTGGAAGGGCGAGGATGTCGAGAGGAGAAGGGAGCAAGCGGCGGCCTGAGAGAGGCCGGCACGGGGAACGATGGCGAACGGGGGTCAGTACGCCGGCGATCGGGGTCTGTGCAGTCACGGCGGCACGGGGAGGCCGCGGGCTCCGGATCGCGGGCGCGAGCGGTGAGGACGGTGGCAAGGCGGAGCTCGGGGCTGTAGGCTATGGAGGCGGCGGCACTCTCAGGGAGCAGCGCGGCGGCGGGCGGTCTGCGGTGCTACGAGCGGCGGAAATCGATGCGGATGGGGCCGTGGAGCGACGGGGAAAAGCGCGGCGGCGGAAGCGAAGGCGACGGCGCGGGCTTCGCCGTGGATGGAGACGTGGCGGTGGGGACCGCCGGAGGGCCCGAGGCCGAGTGGAGGCCGCAAAGGCGGCGGATCGCCATGAGGGAGAGAGAGAGACAGGGGATTTGGGGGTTTTCGTTTTTGGGGCTGACGGCTTTTGAATTTTTTTAGGGTTAGGGGTAACTTAGGATTTGGGTTATTATTAATAATAGGTAATGGCTATATAACACGAGATTTAATGTTAGTGGAGCAGAGATATGGGGTAAGATGGTGTACAGGTTGGGGTGAGTCTAGGGGAGTTTAGAGAAACAGTTTAGGGAAGGTTTTAAAATGATTTTAAAGGAGATTTAGCCAGATTTGGTAATTCAAATTTCGAAATTTGAATCTGACTGGGCAAATCAACGGTCGAGATTTCTCCGAGCGATATCTTCCAATCCGTGCGTCAGAAAAATAATCCGAAAATACCGGGGCGATCGTGGAGACGAGACGCACAGATCTACGGAGCCTGATCGTGTGTAACACCTATCAAAAATTTACGTAAAATTGGAAACGGCGTTTTGAGTCAATTGACTAAAACGCCCCTATCGTTCAAAGTCGTTTTGCGAGAAAACGAGCTGTGAAAAGACATTCCCAAAGATTACTATAAAATCCAACACCCCGAAACGATCACAATGGCATATCGCATCGCATATGCCGGAGCTCAGAAATATTCAAATAAAAATACGTGCATGTTAAAGCACGTGCACGCAGAAACTACGATCGGTCAGAAAGCGGCCGTTACATTCTACCCACCATAGAAATGATTCCGTCCTTGGAATCACTCATACTAAGACTAATTATAAAATCCATGAATACTTAAGCCTATAACTCCCATCTTCCCCACAAGGATTCTCTAATCCTATGACTTCAACATCTTTCCTCAAATAATCCATCGTAACCCGTATTTTCATTGGATAATGCCACGACTAAACTCACATCCTAACACTTAACTAAAGACCCATCACTGCTGTTCAAATTTCCAACTCCAAGTTCTCATAAATGAATAATAATCATCTTCTCATACCATACCACTCCACTAAACGTCATCGCTCAATAACATCTCTAAATTCCTCGATCTCTTCTCAATATTAATCAATCGCTAAAATGATGTTCTAGTCAATCACCAAATCCAAGACAAACCTTTGTCTATCTTATAACACTTCACAAATCAACAATCGTCGTGTCCTCAATACGTTCCTTGACATATCTTCTCATAAATTTATCTGCCAAATATTGAACTATCAAAATCACATCTTATCCTACTCACTATAATTAATCCCAACCAATATTAAGTCCGACTACCTAACCATCCATTTATCTCAACACGTCGTGTTATTCCCAATGTCTTCTCACGCCAACTCGACGATCAAGTCTTGATGCTTTAAATGCTCTACTCCTTCTCATGATCAACCTAACTCAAACTATACTCCGTAGCTACTCCTATCTACCCCTCGTCTAAGTCTCAAGTCTCAAAGGTTCTCATCTCCCCGCATATAATCTCATTCAGCCAGAATTCTCCATTGAGTCTGCCACACATCGGTATTATAATTAAGTCTTAGACAGCCCATTCTTTTCTTCCGAACAAAATTTATTCCAATATCCCATTGTTCCAAAAATCGGTTAATCATTGCTATAACAAATCTCATCTCTCCCTGAGCCTACCCGCAAACAAAATCCTACAACAATAATAGCTAGTCCCAAAACTATAACAACCATAACATAACGTTTCTAAATGGAGAGAGAGAGAGAGAGAGAGAAGAGAAAAGGAAACTTAAAACTAGTGACACATTTTTAAAACATTTGGAACAATGTGTGGAGTCGTGGTAATGGATGAGGAAGGATAATTGATTTGTGATCTTGTCAGCTAATTTCAAAAAAATTTAAAGATTTGGTTTAAAAGAAAACAAAGTTTTGACACAATCACATGCAGTCAAAGATAAGCTATTCTATACTCGCGAAAACTACGTCTTAGGAAATTGCCTGCTATGACCCTATTCATATACGTATGAATACCGTCATTCAGACAACTTCAAGCATATCATGGTTAACACTGGGTACACATTCAAGACGCAAGAGGCACTCATCAGGATCCTAAAGATGACACACTCATACAGATCTACACACTATACCCATATATACATCACGACTACATCACAAACTCAAGGACCCACTACTAGCTAGGGATGACATAGACAACTACAGGCACTGATGTCTACATACAAGAGGGAGACCGAAACCAGAACGACACGAAACAAGATCAGAAGAACGAAGTCATGTAAGGCGAGGGTAAGAAGATAGTCGGATGGACGGGACAAAAATATTGCAGAAAAGATTTAACGATGAAAGAAGGATCTGGTGCAAAATATGGTATCATATACCTTTAAATATATATATATATATATATATATATATATATATATATATATATATATATATATATTCATATACTTAAAAGTGAGTAGATGTAGCAAATCAAAGTTTTGGAAAAAGTAAGACGAAGGAAGGATGGGTTGGGTGAGAAACGATTGTTTTGCAAATGAAAATAAGTTTACACAAAGATTTTGAAATGTGGTCACGAAGAACATAGAACTGATATAATAATAATAATAATAATAATAATAATAATAATTGGAGTTCCCTCTAGTTTAGAAAATATTTTTAAAAAAGTATCTTCGGTAAGTGATTAGAAATAGATCTTGTAGTTTAGAAAATTAATATACATATATTGGATTATAGATTTGATAACAAGGTTTAAAACTGAAACACGAAAGATGCCGATTTGAAAATAGGTACAAGATAGTAAAATAATTTTACGACCAGGGATGTTCCAAGATCAGTGAAAGAATTTTAACTCAAAAGAAAAACAAGAAATTTTGAAATATATATAATATAGGGGTTTCCAAAGAAGTTAAGCTGAGCGAAAAACTTAATTGGAATTTCAAAAATACTTTTAGAGGCAGCAGACTTGGCAAGGGAAAAGACTCGAAGGATCAACGATAATCGTCAGAAACGATTAAGTGAATTGGAAGAAAGGAAAAGATTGCATGATGGATACACTTAGGATACGTTTCACGAAACTACGATGGAACTCTACGGTTGATATCACGAAAGTGTAATGATCAGGGAGGCGCTAGAAGTCAGGGATTCTAATTATCGGGTCGTCTAAAGATCAGGATAACTCAGCTCTCAGACTTTCTAATGAGCTAGACTATAATCAGGACCTAAGGGGAGATTCCTATGAGAATCAAGGTTACGTTCTGCTGGGCCCGAAGTCGATGGACCCGAGCGAACGACTAAAAGAGAAGAGCTCTAGAAAACTAACACGGTCAGAGTCAAGTGACTTCTAAGGTATTCTAGGACGAGGATGACTAAATCTTATCCAAGGCGTCAGACTATCAAACCTGGGTGTCTATCTAAGTCTCTCTACCATCTAAGACTATGAACCTAATTTAGACTTGTACATGGATATTAAATGAATGTGGTACTCTTATTGTTCCGAACTTTTGCAAGACCTGCATGGGCCACCACTAAAACCTGTCACGCCCCGCTTCCCAAAAATACGGAGGTGAAGCGTGACTAAGGCCCGCTTAGGCCAGAACTGAGAAGCTCGGACCCAATAAGCGTCTATAGGGGTACCATTTTGAAAGTTTCAGGTTATTGCATTAATAAAGTTCGAAACAACAGAAAGTACAGAAAAGAAAGTTGCATTCATTAAATTAGAGATATAATATCCAACGAGTACAAAGTCTAAAAATAAACCTAAGCATGGCAACAAAAGTATTTAAAAGCAAACTAAAAGCAGTAACCTCTGAAAGTAACGACTAAAAAGACCTCTAGGTCTGGTCCTCGTCGGGCACGTACTCTGGGTCGACGTCCTCGGCTCCTCGTACTCCAGTGAGTCTGCCTCGTCCATGAACTCTGGCTGAGCACCTGATGTACAGCACCCAAGAGAAAGGAACTGTACGTCAGGTAAAGTCTACAAGAAGGGTTAGACTTTACTACAAGTGCATCGAACTTTAAACAACGGTTTACTGGTTAATTAGCATGCTGAGGTTCTATTACACAACAATTTACTGGTTGATTAGCATGCTGTGGTTATAACAGAGTAACACAACAGGAAGTAATGCAGCAGGAAAGTAAAATGTAACAAGTAGTAATCGTAGCGTGTGCTACCAACTACGGGACTAACCTACAGGTGTCATGACAAGTCGGGACGTAACGGGACAAGACGAGACAAGAAAAGTGAGACACGAAAGGGTTCACGCCTTACGGTTCGAGGGGGATCATACCCTCTTACCGTGCGCACGCTCAACCCAACCCCAAACCCCAAGGAAGACAAGACAAGACAACAGTACAAGGGATCACTCGCTCTAGCTTGGCGAGTGCCCTATTGCCCGCAGGCTGTGTATCAGTACAAGGGATCACTCTCTCTAGCTTGGAGAGTGCCCTATTCCCCGCAGGCTGTGAATCAGTACAAGGGATCACTCGGAGAGTGCCCTATTGCCCGCAGGCTGTGAATCAGTACAAGGGATCACTCGGAGAGTGCCCTATTGCCCGCAGGCTGTGCAAGACGAGACATGACGTGACAAGATGGGAAGGGTTATTCTAGGGTGTCCACACACACGCACACGCATGATAGCCCTACGATATCAAAAGTTGTTGTTGTCAGGCTCAGACTTCGTCGTCAAGTCTGAGCCGTCAGGAGTCGTCCCGGACGCTATCATTTCACGTCCGGTTCTATTTGTTCACAGTTATCAGTTCTAACCAACTAAGGCCTAAGCACGGCCAAAAGTGCAAGTGGGATACACTTGCCTGGGATGGCGAGTGTGTCGTCTGTCCGGGGCGTCTCGTCCAGTCGTCGCGTCTGCGGTAGTCCGTCTGAAATAGTGTCACGGCGACGATGTCAGGTCGCGTTTTCAGTAAATCCTATTTAGGTTCATTTCTAGGTTGTCGGGACTACCCTAATTGTCAGAGTCACGTTTTGGTGTTTTGTCAGCCTAGATCGACCACTACCCTATATGCACAGAAAGTTGTCCGATGGTCGATTTCAACAGTGAGCAGCGTTTTACTGGTACGGAAAAGTAACTTTAATTATTGTTTCCAGTTTTAGTTAAGGTTCAGTTTGCTACAATGTGGGTTTCGCTACGAGTTAGGGGTCACCAACCTGGTCTGTCGGTCACGCGTAAATCTGGCGTCGGATCTGGGTACAGCTACGAATCGCGTCGCGGCTCCAGTTACTCGACTGCGGTAGCACGGAGCAAAGGTGATATCAATCTGCGAGATTTGGATTTGTAAAGTTAGTTAAAAGTCAGCATAACTTAGCACCCAAACGTAGCTCATAAATACTATAGTACTAAAACTTAGAGTAAATATATTAGCCAACTTACTGTTTGTTTAATATATCTCATCCCTATATAATGCGAGACACTGTTAAAGTTCATATGTATAACTTAAGAGGCACAACCTATAGTGTAAACGTTCTTCATTGCTTGAACGTTGGGGAGCACGATCGTGGGCCTGTTGTTGGGCGACTTAGGGGGAGCAGCAGCTGCGTACGGCGGCGGCAGCAACAAAGGCTGCCAGCAATCGGGGACCCATGTCGTGGGGCTTGGGTCACGGCGGTTGGCTGACAATGTCATCAGGGTCGTGGGGCTGAGACGGCGAGACCCCCAAAGGTCGATGGGGAGAGCTCTGGCCGGCGGAGAGAATTTGAGAGGGGTGAGGTAACCGCCGTAGATGGCTGCCGTCGGGATCGCAAGGAGAGGAGGAGGCGTCGGTTGCTGGCTGCGCAGCGGAGAGGCCAGAGGGGCAGGCCACCAGCGCGGTGTCTGGGTTGCCAGGGAGAACGGCCGGGGATGCGGGGAGGCACGCTCGTCGTTGGTCCGTGTTGCCGTCGATGGCATCGAGCGTGGAAGGGCGAGGAGGTCGAGAGGAGAAGGGAGCGAGCGGCGGCCTGAGAGAGGCCGGCACGGGGAACGACAGCGAACGGGGGTCAGGATGCTGGTGATCGGGGTCTGCGCAGTTACAGCGGCACGGGGAGGCCGCGGGCTCCGGATCGCAGGCGCGAGCGGCGAGGACGGTGGCAAGGCGGAGCTCGGGGCTGTAGGCTATGGAGGCGGCGGCGCTCTCAGGGAGCAGCGCGGTGACGGGGCGGTCTGCGGTGCTACGAGCGGTGGAAATCGATGCGGATGGGGCCGTGGAGCGACGGGGAAAAGCGCGGCGGCGGAAGCGAAGGCGGCGGCGTGGGCTTCGCCGTGGACGGAGACGCGGCGACGGGGACCGCCAGAGGGCGCGAGGCCGAGTGGAGGCCGTAAAGGCGACGGATCGCCGTGAGGGAGAGAGAGAGACGGGGGATTTGGGGGTTTTCGTTTTTGGGGCTGACGGCTGTTGAATTTTTTTAGGGTTAGGGTTAACTTAGGATTTGGGTTATTATTAATAATCGGTAAAGGCTATATAACACGAGATTTAATGTTAGTGGAGCAGAGATATGGGGTAAGATGGTGTACAGGTTGGGGTGAGTCTAGGGGAGTTTAGAGAAACAGTTTAGGGAAGGTTTTAAAATGATTTTAAAGGAGATTTAGCCAGATTTGTTTATTCAAATTTCAAAATTTGAATCTGACTGGGCAAATCAACGGTCGAGATTTCTCCGAGCGATATCTTCCAATCCGGGCGTCAGAAAAATAATCCAAAAATACCGGGGCGATCGTGGAGACGAGACGCACAGATCTACAGAGCTTGATTGTGCGTAACACCTATCAAAAATTTACGTAAAATTGGAAACGGCGTTTTGAGTCAATTGACTAAAACGCCCCTATCGTTCAAAGTCGTTTTGCGAGAAAACGAGCCGTGAAAAGACATTCCCAAAGATTACTATAAAATCCAATACCCCCGAAACGATCGTAATGGCATATCGCATCGCATATGCCGGAGCTCAGAAATATTCAAATAAAAATACGTGCACGTTAAAGCACGTGCACGCAGAAACTACGATCGGTCGGAAAGCGGCCGTTACAGCCTCCCGCTTCCAAGGATCGACCATCTGGTGGACAAGGCCTCAGGGTATGAACTCCTAACTTCTATGGATGCCTTTTCAGGCTATAACCAGATACAGATGGCAAAGAAGAAGGTTGGCAATGCTCCTGAAACTTGGCCCGACGAGCTACCCGACATCCTTTGGTCCTACCACACCTCCTACAAACCCTCTACCGGTGAGAGCCCTTTCATGCTAGCTTATGGAGCGGAAGCCGTCGTCCCGGTGGAGGTCGGTGAGTGCTCCCTCTGCATCCAATATTTCGACGAACAAGTGAATGAAGAAGGCATCGATCTCAACATCGAACTACTGGATGAGGTAAGGGATCGTGCTCTGACATGTCTTATCAAGCACAGCCAAAGGATGGCAAGGTATTACAATTCTAGGGTGAAGAAGCGAAGCTTCAGAGTCGACGACCTCATCCTCAAGGACGCCACCTTCAAACCCGAGGTCGGCCATTGCGGAAAGCTCTCCGTCAAATGGGAGTGCCCCTACAAAATAGCGGATGTCGTGGGATCTGCAACTTACATTCTGGCGAACATGGAGGGCGAAGAGCTAGCTCATCTATGGAATGCCCAACAACTACTCAAGTACTATCAATAAAATTTGTAATTTTATATATTTGTACCAACAACCTGTTGTTTGAATAAAAGTTTCAGATCCCCTCCAAGATGGGAAGCACCTCCATAAGGGCCGCCGTAATCATCTGGAGCGGGCTAATTCATTACAAGTAAATCCTTGTGTTTTCGTCAATACATATGTGTTATGCAAACTGAAATTGCAGCATGTTGCATAAACCAGAGTTATAAATGCGGGGGTCACTCGATCCCGCAATCTTGAAGACCTCCGGGGCAGTTCGCCACCCAAGCCGGAGTTATAAATGCAGGGTCACTCGACCCCGTAATCTTGAAGACCTCCGGGGCAGTTCACCACCCAAATCGAAGTTATAAATGCGGGGTCACTCGATCCCGCAATCTTGAAGACCAATAAGGCAGGTCGTGGTGTAGCTACCCATAGTGTGCCAGGCTTCGCTAACCAAACCGGCCAGGGGCTTGAAGAAGGGCTCTGCCTGATATTCGCCCTCAGGAAGACCACCGGGGCAGGTCGCGATGCTGCTACCCATAGCGTGCCGGGCTTCGCTAACCAAACCAGACAGGTGCTTGAAGAAGGGCTCTGCCTGAAATTCGTCCTCAGGAAGACTATCGGGGCAGGTCGTGGTGCAGCTACCCATAGCATGCCGGGCTTCGCTAACCAAACCAGCCAGGGCTTGAAGAAGGGTTCTGCCCGAAATTTTCCCTTAGGAAGACCACTGGGGTAGGTCACGGTGCAGCTACCCATAGCGTGCCGGGCGTCGCTAACCAAACCGGCCAGTGGCTTGAAGAAGGGTTCTGCCCGAAATTCACCCTCATGAAGACCACCGGGGCAGGTCGTGGTGCAGCTACCTATATCATGTCGGGATTTGCTAACTAAACAAGCCAGGGGCTTGAAGAAGGGTTCTACCCGAAATTCGTCCTCAGGAAGACCTCCGGGGTAGTTCACCATCAAACCGGAATTATAAATGTGGGGTCACTCGATCCCCACGATCTTGAAGACCTCTGGGGCAATTTGCCATCAAACCGAAATTATAAATGTGGGGTCACTCGATTCCCGCGATCTTGAAGACCTCCGGGGCAATTCACCATCAAATCGGAATTATGAATGCGGGGTCACTCGATCCCCGCGATCTTGAAGATCTCTGGGGCAATTCGCCATCAAACCGGAATTATACATGTGAGGTCACTCGATTCCTGCGATCTTGAAGACCTCTGTGGAAGTTTGTCGTCCTAACCAAAATTGTAAATGAGGGTTCGACCACGTGCAATGCCCTCAAAAGACCCTGGAGGCGATCTATCTCCACAAAAAGCTTCGCCAACTCAATCACACAAACTCTACAATATTCCACTTCTCCGGGGCATTTGCCACTTCCAAGCAGAAATTTGGGGGATACACATACACACAAAGGCAAGAAATAACGACAAACAGCTACAGGAGCAGAAACAAGGCGAACCGCCAAAGGTATATTTCATTAAAAGTTCAAAATTACATTCACATCAAAATTCCTACACTAGGTCCTACGCTGGGCCCTGAGGCCGGCATTACACCGGCTACATTCCCACAACCACTTTATGATGCTTCCACACGGGCCCTAGCTTCGGCCTCCGCTGGCTTCGTTGCTGCCACCTCTCCCTGGTCTTCAACATCATCGCCAGCCTGATCCCCGTCGGATAGTCTGCTTCCCTGGCTTCCACTTCCTCCTCACCATCCGAGGCTACCATCAACGCAGAAAAGTCGATCTCAAGCCTGGGATGCAGCCTCTTCAGCCTCTTCCCCGACTTCTCGAGGCCCGCCAGAAAGCCCTCTTACAAGCTCGCCCACCGGGCCTCCACCGTGGTCCTGACACGGATTTCCTTCATGAGGGGGAGGAGCTTGTCCTTCTGGAACTTGAGGACGGCCTCCGTCTTCGCGACCTCGACATCGACCTTCTTCAGCTCCCCCACTTGACGCACGAGCTCGGCAATCTCACGCCCTTTTGCATCCACCTCTGTGGCGTGGGCGTTCTTCAGTGTAACCCTTAGGGCCGCCGCCTCCTCCAGCTGCTGGCTCAGACTGTCCGATATCTTATATTGCTTCTCCATCTCCTCTAGCTGGGCTACATGCAACTTACGGAGTTTGTCCACTTTCGTCGACCTCCTCGTCAGCCACTCCGCGACCTCCTTGAGTGCAGCGTCCTTCTTCTGTAGCTCGTTGGTGGCTGCCTGGAGCCCCACTTTCTTCTGATTGAGGGTTGCCTGTAGCGCACCCACCTTGGTATGCCACTGTAAGGAGGTCATCGCTGCCACCACCTACAAGAGGAAAAGAATACATGAACCTACATAACAGGTGGCAGGTTGATGGCATGGGTTGGGGAAAGCATCAATCCTACACGCTGTACTAGAATGCTGTGCTGTAGAGGTGCTCAGGACCAACGTTGTACAAGGATTCCCGGTCCCTGGGCAACAGACTGTTCTCAGCCAGACGGGCCGCGACCCTGACATCCTCAAACAGTGATTCCTGGGCACCCACCCGGTAGCTCAACCGGTAGAGCTCGATCTTCAGGACGCCAGAATCTCAGCCTTCTTCGCTTTAAAGCAAGCGGGCATTGTCTCGCAGCTTGGATGCCCCGATGTTCTCAAGTCTGGCTTCCCCTGCTTCCCCGAGGGGCATCCAAAGGGCCAACGCTCGACCCCTGTTGCTTTGGCTTAGGCCGGTGGGCCCGGGGGCATGGCAACCGTCCGATCGGCCACCGGCTCCTCGACCACGACGGGATCAGCCACGCTTCTCGACGACCTCGCTCGTGCGAGGAGAGGGAACATCTACAGTGGGTGCTTTCTTCTTTGTCCTCTTGCTCCGCTCCTCCTCGTCAGTCCATGAAACGGCCGCCTCCTCCAGGCCCCGCTTCTGCCTGGATTTCTTCGGCATGCTCTTTGACGTCGCCGCCTTACCCTTGACCGGGGCCGCCTGTTTCTTGGATGCCGATCCCTCGGCTGACACCCCCTCTATGGCCATCCTCATCAACTCGTCCCTCGACAAACTCATATTGCACCTGCAAAAAAAAGAGATCAGGGTGAGCAAATACGGAGGAGATCGCTTATATTGTAGCACCTTCAGGCCAGAGATGGAGGGCAATCTAGTGCTCCTTGACCAGCTTCACATGTATTCGGAGCTCGCTGGGGATCTCCATCAGGATATTGGAGATCTCCAGATCCCAGCCCTTCAGAGCCACCTCCCTGTTCATTTTCGGGTTTACCTTCCCCAGTTCGACTGCAGAGCCAAGTCCATCGACATCGAGATAAACACAAACATCTCTTTTCACTCCCTCACTTTGCCCAGCATGTTAAGAACGAGATCCCTCCTCGCACTGACAAAATAGTATGCTCCTCGCTGCTTCTCTTTGAAGAAATGTCGGTACAACGTCAGGGTCGAATTTATGCCACTACCGAAGCAGATGACAAGAAAACCCACCATGGCGCTGATCGAGTTCGACATCAACTGGAATATCGGAAGCTTGAGGAAGTGCAACATAAGCAGGAGGAAGGGGTGGAGCGGAAATCGAAGTCCGAGCTCGAAGGTCGAAATATTAATCCCGACTTCATTGTCCCGGGGCAAACAGACCCGCTCGTCGAAGCTGGGGAGGCGAACATCGTAGGGTGGCCGGATGTACTTAGAACGAATCTAGGCACGGCTGATGCGCTTCATATAGGGAGCTATGGCTAGGATCTCTGCCGGAACCGTTGTTGAAGCTCCGTCGACGGTCGGCCTTGAGCCCGTCTTTTTGACTTGCTGGGCCGTCGACGTGGAGGGGACGGCGGGGGCTGCTTCCCACTCCTCCAGCCAAGACTCCATCGTATTTGTCGACACCGCCTGTTCCTCTGCCCCCTCGAAGCTAACATCCACAAACTCGTCGAAGTTCTTCTTGTCATGTTTGTTAGAAGAAGAAGATTCAGATGAAGTCATCAGGCTGAGAAGAAGAAAGTACCTAAGAGAAAGATCATCGGAGCTCCGGCGAAGCAAGATTGGCTGCGAAGGCTCAAAGACGAAGACCGAAAGTAAATTTCAAATTCAAAAGCAAGAGCCTTCATCTGTTTACCCCCTCTTGGTTTTATAGAAAGCGTCAGGCGATCCCTACCGTCGAGAGTGTGCTACATGGCAAGATCTGAAGCAGAGGTGTCGCCTCAGATTCTCCCCAGAGCCGCACGGGCACGTGTCACACGCCGAGTAGTAGGGGCTCTTCGATATCTCCCGCTACCGAATCATCATGATGACTTCATAGATTCGGTGGTCGACTCGCATTTAATGCTATAGCTGTCATCCTTTGGAGTGAAGTGAGTTGATTATGACTAAATATTGCATATCCCATCATAATCATCTCATGTTATCACATAATCCTTGGAATCATGCTCTCTTAACTACATTTACGTTAATTCATCATTTGTGAGCATATGATTTTATTTTGGCACAATTTCACTTTCCAAAGCATTATAAATGTCTACTATATGTTTATGGATTTTTTAGATTTTTCAGGTCTCCCGAAGGGGACTAAATCAACTCACGAAGAGGAGTACAAAACAGGCACCTGTAGAAGGAATGACAGGCGCCTAGGCAACCCAATAGTCGACTGCATAAACAACAGCAGTCACCTGCCTTTAAGGAACTGGAGCTGGAGAAGCTGAAGCCCAATGACAGTCGCATGTAAGAGGATTGAGAGTCGAGTGTAATATTGTACAGTCACCTGTCATTTTCGCATCAGTCGACTAAATTTCCAGATGCCTGATGGAGCAAAAAGAGCCGACTTACTGTTAATTTGACACTTCTGTAGCAAGCGACTGAAGAACAAAATACACTCGTCTGTGGATCACACAGACGACTGTGATTTTCAAGACAGTCGCCTGTCTTCCTTTGGAAGCAATGATAGTCGCATGTCATCGGTCGACTGGCGTTTGTTCAACAGTCGATCGATCGGGGTTTTTCGTCCAAAATCTGGGTTGCGAAAAACGGGTTTTTCTTAACCCGATTTCTCTCCAGTTGTTATGGGCTGTTGGATGATATTTTGGAGGGATGAGATGCAACCCCTAGGGGGTATAAAAAACCACTATTCAGATGTAATAAATATATAACTTAATCTTTTACTATTTTTAGGTCATCTTCTTCCTTAAGAAGTAGATTAGGGTTTTGGAGAGTTTTGAGTTTTCTGATCTCGTTTTTGCTATTGCTGAGATTAATTGAGGATTGAGGAAGCTTGTATTTGGTGACAAATCTCCAACCCTCTTGCTATTATTCATTTGCTTTCATTTCTTGCATTGAACTATGTCTATTTCTATGAATGTTTATTCTATTCTTGATATGTTAGGCTAGATTCATTGTGTGGGTGTTTTGGATTGATGTAGGATGACATGATTGCCTTACTAAGTTAATTTCCAGCACCCCTTTGTTAATCCATGTTGTTGGGTTAAATAAGCTTATGATTAATTGGATTTGATACTATCCACGGAGGAGCCGTAGAACGGTGGTGCTTCGTAATTGTTGCACCTATGTATCCAATGGGTATTGCATATCTTGAAATGAATGCAAGACCCCTTCAATCCATATTTCGTAATTTAGAAGTTTAATTCACCCGATAATCCAAATTTTTAATTGGGTTGTAACCCGTTTATCGATCATGCATTACCTGAAACGGACCGCAGAACGGAAGTTGTGTGATGCGCAACACAACCTATATGCACTAATCCCACATACCTCGAAATGGGTGTGGGATTGATTCATGAGATTTAATTAGGAGAAGAACCCAATTAGCAATTACCTTTGGTGCACCCCATATGTGCTTAATTAATTTATTTCCCAATCCTCATACCTTGACATGGATGAGTGATCGAGTTATCATGGAATTAATGTTTAGCAGAGCAATTGAGTAATCCTACTGATATCCTCAACACCCGCACTTTCTCTCTCTCTCCATTGCATCTAAATCTTAGGACATTACCCTAACTCTAGGGTACTTAGATAAATCATTTATTCAAACAATCATTCACCCTCAAAGAGTGGTTAGAACCCTCAACCATTCTTTACATGCTGTGACTATTTGTGTGAAATTGCAGATTAGTTCCGTCTCTGTGGATATGATCCCGTACTTATCGAGTATATTATTTGTCGACCTCGTACAGTTGCGAGTATCACCTTTCAGGTCCAGTCAAGCAAATTAGCGCCGTTGCCGGGGACGACGTATCTTCATTTCACACTTTGGTTTTTGTCATGAAAATTTGGTGAGATCTTTCCATTCTATTGTTTATATTCATTGTGGATATTCGAGTCTGTTTTTGAATCTATATAATCATCAAAACTATAAAAATTAGGTTAATATTGGAAAGTTTTGGCTTGAACTCAATTGTCTAGTTTTTGTGGTTAAGGACTCCTCGAACACATAGACTAGTAAGAAACATAGACATGGCCGATAACAATACCAACACCAACGGTAATGACAACACCAATCATAGTGACGACGATCACTCTCAACATGAGGGTGATCGAAGTTTGAGATATGTGTTGAGACCGAGTAGGTCAGCTATCGGCTCATGCAGTGTGCTTCCAGCCGATGCAAATTCCTGTAGCCCAAGACCTGAGGATATTTCAAATTCTCCCCACTTTTCATGGTGTAGAGAAGGATAACCCTTATCTACATATAAAGGATTTCGAAGATGTCTGCCTAACATGTTCTGATGGAAAGGTTAACAATGAAACCATTTATCTTAAACTGTTTCCTTTTTCTTTAAAGGATAAAGCCAAAAATTAGTTTAATGCTATACCTCCTCATACTATTAACTCCTGGTTGGCAATGCAAGCTGAATTTCTGAAGTTTTTTCCCTTGCACAGGACTCAAGGATTAAAGCGGCAAATGTCTAACTTTTCTCAGTAGCTAAGTGAAAGCTTTGATATCACTTGGGAAAGGTTCAAGGAGCTGCTACTAGTATGTCCACACCATGGATTTGATGAATACCGTCTCATCGGTTTCTTTTATGACAGACTCATCCCATCCATGAAACAATTCGTGGAAATGATGTGCAACAGAGAATTCCTGAATAAGACACCGGAGGAGGCATGTGATTATTTAGAATCCATAGATGAGAATGCACGAAGTTGGGAGGCGACTCCCTACTCTGAGAGAAGAGATTTACCTCAACCTTTGGCTCATGGAGGTCTCCTTACATTGACCCAAGAGGAAGCCTTAGAGGCAAGAATGGAGGCCATTATTTGCAATAGACTTGAAGGGTTGCAGTTGAAAGGAGTGAAGGCTGTGACGGTCGGTAATGAAGGGCTATGTAACCTGTATAGTAGCGCAGACCATAGCATCAACCAATGTCCCAACCTACTGCTAGCAAAGGAAGTACTTCAAGACCCAACACAAGTAAATTATATGGCAAATTCCAACCAGAGGCAAGGATACAACAATTCCAACAATCAAGGCCTGAGTTAGAGGAGTAGCCCGAGTTTGAATTTGGGGCCCCCAAGACAACAACAAGCTCAACCATCGTATCGTACAACATCCTTCAACAACAACAATCAACAAGTCATCCAAAGGAGGAGGGATAAAACGAGTGAACCCCAAGTGTAATCTTTGAGCGACACATTGCAACAATTCATCCAAATGCATACAACACAAAATCAAGCTAATTTCCAACAATGGCAACAACTGCAACAAACCCAGGTGCAACACCAACAACAATTTCAACAACTCAATGAGAACATGGTGAAGCTTGCAGCTACTCTAGAGAAAGGCAAGCTTCCGGCATAACCACTCTCCAACCCCAATATGAATTTATCATAGAGAGGACCCAACATCAAGTATTGTCAAGTGGTGACAACTTTGAGTAGTGGTCGAGAAATTGAGAAACCGGAGCCACCGAGAGTCGAGGCAGAGATAGTTATGGAGAATGAGGCCACCCCAAATGAAAAGGTGCAAGAGGAAAGATCGAACAAAGGCAACCATTTTGAAGAGATCGTCATTGAAGAGCCCGAGCCGTAAATTCCTCCCGAACCATTCCCTCAAAGGCTCCAACCTCCACTGAAAAATAAGTTTCAATCCGAAATCCGCGAAATATTTTAAAAATGTCAAATTAATATTCCTCTTCTTGATGCAATAAATCAAATTCTTGCCTAAGCTAAATTTTTAAAAGATTTATGCACCGTTAAAAGGAATGTTAGTGTTAAGAAAAAAGCCTTCCTAACGCAACAAGTTAGTGCTATTGTGCAACACAAAACTCCTACTAAATACAAGGATCCCGGCTCACCTATAATCACATGCATTATATGAACCAAGAAGATAGGGCAGGCCCTCCGTGATTTAGGTTCGAATGTTAACATTTTGCCATATGACTTGTACGTGCAATTAGGACTCAGAGAATTGAAATCTACAACCATTATTCTCCAATTGGCCGATAGATCCATCAAGGTCCCCAAGGGTAGCATAGAGGACGTGCTTGTCCAAGTGGACAAATTTTACTACCCGGTGGACGTTGTCGTGTTGGATATTCTTGGACCTTAAACCAACACACAACCCACGTCATCTTAGGTAGACCAGTCCTAGCCACAAGCAATGCTATAATCAATTGTAGGGATGGTCAACTTAAGATCTCTTTTGGCAACATGACCCTTGAATTAAACATTTTTAATTCTTGTAAGTTGCCATCGGGGGATGGTGGGTTTAAGGATGCTTGCATGATTGAGACTCTAGTTGAAGAGCATTTTGATGCGAAGTTTGTTGAAGCGCTTAATTTTGTTGAACATTTTTGTGAAAATATTGACACCGATTGTTTTTTTGCAGGAAGTTGACACGGTAACTAAGTGGATGCCATCTTTTGAGATGCTACCGTTGAACACGCCATAGCAAAGGCCATCGAAGCTAGAGCACCCATCATTAGACTTGAAGCCATTGTCGCCATACTTGAAGTATGCATTTCTTGGGGAATCCGGCACATTCCCCATGGTAATATCATCTAAACTCTATAATGAGCAAGAAATGCAATTGTTAAAAGTGCTTAAAACTCATAAGGGGGCAATTGGTTGGACAATTGTCGACATTAAAGGTATTAACCCCCTAATTTGTAAGCACCACATCTACTTAGAGGAAGACACCAAACCCACTAGGGAGATGCAACGTAGGTTAAATCCTAACCTAAAGGAAGTGGTAAAGGGTGAAATCCTTAAGCTTCTTGATGCGGATATTATATACCCCATTGCTGATAGTAGATGGGTTATCCACATTCAAGTTGTACCTAAGAAATCGGGGCTAACAGTAGTTAAAAATAAGATCAATGAGTTAGTCCCCATGCGAGCCACCATGGGATGGCATATGTGTGTTGACTATAAGAAGCTTAATTCCAAGACCCGTAAAGAACACTTCCCTCTCTCATTTCTAGATCAAATCCTAGAGAGAGTGGCCAAACACGAGTATTATTGCTTCCTTGATGGCTACTCCGGATATTATCAAATTGAAATATCACCCGAAGAACAAGAGAAGACCACCTTCACTTGTCCCTTTGGCACTTTTTCATTCCGAAGGATGCCTTTTGGCTTATGTAATGCTCCCGCAAATTTCAACGTTGTATGCTTAGCATTTTCCATGATATGGTTGAAAAGATTGTGGAGGTATTCATGGATGATTTCTCTGTGTATGGTAGCTCATTTAATAACTGTTTATCTAACTTGGCTTTGGTGTTAGATCGGTGCATCGAGAAAAACCTTCTCTTGAATTGGGAGAAATGCCATTTCATGACCACCGAAGGCTTAGTCCTTGGTCATATTGTGTCTAAGGAAGGTATGCAAGTTGACAAAGCCAAGACCGAGGTAATAGAAAAGCTACACATTCCTTGTTGTGTAAGAGATATTCGATAATTTCTTAGGCATGCCGATTTTTATTGGAGGTTCATAAAAGATTTTAGCTCAATATCTCAACCTCTTTGCATACTTTTGAAAAATGATGTAGATTTTGCTTGGAATAATAATTATCAACTTGCTTTTGAGAAGTTGAAAAATTTGCTTACATGTTCACATATTTTTCAGGTGCCAGAGTGGATATCACCCTTCGAGATTATGTGCGATGCTAGTGACTATGCGGTTGGTGCCGTTCTTGGACAATGCAAGGACAATGTCCCCATGGTGATTTACTATGCAAGCAAGAGCATGAATGAAGCTCAACGAAACTATACCACCACGGAGAATGAGCTTTTAGCCGTTGTCTTTGCATTGGAGAAATTTAGGAGCTACATATTGGGATTCCCAATTACAATCTTCACCGACCATTTCGCTCTTAAATATCTCCTTTCCAAGAGAGACGCCAAGCCTAGACTAATCCGTTGGATTTTGCTCTTGCAGGAATTCAACATCGCCATTAATGACTAGAAGGGAGTGGAAAATCATGTTGCCTATCAACTTTCACGGTTAACAATGAGCATGGAGCCGACAACCATCCCGTTGAATGATTCGTTCCCTGACGAACATCTTTTTGCGATCTCCCACACACTCCCATGGTATGCCGACATCATAAACTACTTGGTCACTTGTAAGACTCCCTACACTTGGTCTCACCAAGATTACAAAAGGTTCATCTTTGAGGTAAAATCTTTCTTTTTCGATGACCCTTACCTTTACAAGTATTGCAATGACCAAATAGTAAGGAGATGCATACCTGATCATGAGTTTGAGAGTGTTTTGCATTTTTGCCATGAGGGTGTGTGTGGTGGTCATTTTTTCGCCCAAAAGACCGTAGCAAAAATTCTACAATGTGGTTTTTATTGGCCTAGCATGTTTAAGGACACTTATACACATTGTAAGTCATGCTTAGCTTGCCAAAAGTTGGGGGGGTTACTAAAAGGAATATGATGCCATTAAACCCCATTCTTGAATTAGAAATTTTTTGGGGTATTGATTTTATGGGGACATTTCTTCCATCCTTTTGGTACACATATATTTTACTTGCTATAGATAATGTATCTAAATGGGTTGAGGCTATTCCTTGTAGGACCAATGATGCGGCTATCGTGCTTAAATTCATAATAGAAAATATTTTTGCACGATTTGGGATGCCAAAGGCTATGATAAGCGACGGAGGGTCACATTTCTGCAACCGCCTCTTCGTAAGCTTAATGAAGAAGTTTGGGGTGAAACACAAGGTTTCTACGCCATACTACCCCCAAACCAATGGACAAGCAGAGTTGGCAAATCGGGAGATTAAGAACATACTCCAAAAGATGGTGAATCCAGCAAGGAAGGATTGGAGCATGTGTCTTCCTGAGGCATTGTGGGCATACCTTACCGCCTACAAAACGGTTTTCGGAATGTCCCCATATCGCTTAGTTTGTGGAAAATTTTGCCACTTGCCCATTGAATTTGAACACAAATCATTTTGGGCAATTAAAAATTTTAATTATGGAATTGACCCCTCCTCTCGTAAATTGCAGTTAGTGGAGCTCGAACAGATAAGGAGGGAGGCATACAACAATTCCAAGCTTGTGAAGGAGATGCTTAAGTGCGCCCATGATCGAATCATTTTGAGGAGAGAATTCACCCCGGGGGAGAAAGTGCTACTCTACAACTCAAGACTTCTTCTCTTCCTGGAAAGCTTCGTTCGAAGTGGATTGGACCATTCATTGTTCGGGAGGTGTTTCCACATGACGCGGTGACCATTGCCAACCCACAAAATGGCAATGAATTCAAGGTGAACAGCCAACGCTTAAAGCATTACCAAGAGTCGTAGAGTAGAGATGAGTACACCATGGAGCTTACGGAACCACCGCCGAGTGGAACCAACTAGGTGTGTTCGTTTCAAAACTTTCTTATCTAGTAGTATGTAGTAATGAATAACTCTTACTCAAGCTTTCTTATCCTAGTTTATCCATTTTATGCATATATTTCATTTCACCCTTCAAACATTGAGGACCATGTTTATTTTTAGTTGGGGGTGTAGACTAGGATATAGAAACTTATTGAGCATCTTTTTATTATTTTTCATCTTTTTGTGAATAAATTGAATGAAATAAAAAATTTCCATCTATCACCAACATTTCTGCAACCTATAGCTTTTTCTTAGATCCATTGATTAAATATGGTGATTCTTTCCAACTTTGGTAAAAATATATTCTTGAAGTGGATTTTGGCAAATTAGGGTGTGTTGTATATTTATGTACTAAGGGCAATTAATTGTTTCTCTACATGCTTACACTTGGCCCTTTAGTTTGAAGCTCATGACAATTACCATCCATTTGAAACCCTGTAGTGATGTAGAAACCTTGGTATCAACAATCAATTGATTAAGCCGTAGGGATTTTAAAAATTCGGCTAGGTTTATATTCATGGATCCTAAGATAGTGACTTGGAATTTAGAGTTTCTCAAATGAATGCTATCAAATGCTACATTAATAAGTGCACTTGTGCACAACTGAATAAAGCATAAACTTTTGCCATGGTACTTTGAATAAGGCAAAAATTGCCACGGAATTTGAGTAAACGCATGAAATTTGAACCACAACTCATTTCCATGATCTTTTGAGAGAGTAAGTGTTATATCCCATAACCTCGAGAGTTCTAAGGATCTTACATCAGGAGATTGTGACATATTAAGGAATATACTAAGCTTAGGTGTAGATGGTGGAGTGCGTAAGAGGAATGAGATTATGGTCATAGGGAAGAGTGTAACTTTGCCCTTATATTTATGATTTCAACACTCTTTAGTATTGCCAACAATCCATGGATGGAGTCAACATTGTCTTTGGGGATTGGTCACTTATTTTGCTAGGGACTAGCAAAACGCTAGTTGGAGGTGTGATTATGACTAAGTATTGCATATCCTAGCATCATAATCATCTCCTCTTGTGCACATAATCCTTGGAATCATGCTCTCTTAACTATATTCATGTTAATTCATCATTTGTGAGCATATGATTTTATTTTGGCATAATTTCACTTTCCAAAGCATTATAAATGTCTACTATATTTTTAAAGATTTTTCTGGATTTTTCTGGTGTCCCGAAGTGGACTAAATCAACTAACGAAGAGGAGTACAAAATAGGCGCCTGTAGAAGGAATGACAGGCACCTGGGCATCCCACAGTCGACTGCCCAAACAACAGCAGTCGCCTGCCTTTAAGGAACTGGAGTTGGAGAAGCTGAAGCCCAATGACAATCGCCTGCAAGAGGATTGACAGTCGACTGTAATATTGTACAGTCACCTGTCATTTTCGCATCAGTCGACTGATTTTTCAGATGCATGATGGAGCAAAAAAGAGCCGACTTACTGTTAATTTGACACTTCTACAGCAGGCGACTGAAGAACAAAAGACAGTCGCCTGTGGATCACACAGTCGACTGTGATTTTCAAGACAGTCGACTGTCTCCCTTTGGAAGCAATGACAGTCGCATGTCATCAATCGACTGGCGTTTGTTCATGATCGTGCCCGGATATACACTGGAAAAATGACTGTAGTCTTACTGCAAGTGTCTGGTGTAGTGGCGAGCGGGTATCGAACACAGGGAGGACAAATGACGGTACTCTGTTTTAATCACCTAGCTATTTGTGGTAGAATGGAATGGTTTAGAGAATATTTTCACAGTCGTTCAATTAACAATTTGAATTATATATAATAAAGGCGTCAAGAGCCAGGGAATCCCCACTATGGATTGTCATTCATCTCTGTGAATCGTGAATATCAATGTTGCAAGGCTTGAATTGAGGTGAACTGTCGTAACTAAATAGAGAACCAAGCTCATGCTCTCGCGCTATTGCCGGTCTATAGCAACCTAGATTAGGGCCCACTCTCATGCAAACCCTAACCTAAGCTGCTAGCATGAAGATCGACATGATCGTCCAATCGCACCTCGAGCCCACTCTCGTGCAAACTCGAGTTACGATCTAGGTTATGATAGTTCGTATTCGTCCAATCTCTTGCAAATGAATATGAGTATAGATTTATAATAAAAATCCTAGCTTTGGTCCAATCTCTTGCAAACCAAGTCTAGATAATCTCGATTATAAACCTAAATCGAATATCTAGGCCTTCCCATCGATTGTAATCCAATCTCTTGCAAACCCCAATCAATGGAAATTCCTAGCTACCCGTAGGAAATTAATCATAACCCAATTGTCTATCAATCCTAGCAACACATTAATTCGTTCATCACAATTCTAAAATCGGATCCATAGGGTTCATCCCCATGCCCTAGAACAGCGGAACTACTCGCAATTAATCATGGTAATCACAGAAATAACGAATGAAAACAAATAGCAATTCATGGTTGAGAGAAAACAATTCACAAAAAAAAGAAATTTTGATAGAAAGAACAAACCAAATTTTCAATCTTCAATCTCCACTTGAGATTTTCAATTAGAATAATGCTCAAAAACTAATTTCAGGTCTCCCTAAAACTAGAAAGAAAACTAGCTTAAATACAAGCCAAAAGTCGGCCAGAAAATCCTGACAGATTTGCCCTGGCACAGCCCAGAACCCTAATTCGCGATACAGGCAGACTGCGCCACTCGGCCGAGTAGAACATGTCACTCGGCCGAGTGACGGACCCAAAGAAAAACAGAGAGATTGGGGATTTTGGGTGTCTGTCGCTCTGTACCACTCGATCGAGTGGAGTTCTATACTCGGTCGAGTGGGCTTTCTCACTCAGCCGAGTGAGTCTTCTGCTGATCTTCTTTAAACTTCAGAGAGTCGGCTGAGATCTCAGGAGGAAAACCCAGTCGAACTCAGGCGAGTGGACTTCTTCACTCAGCCGAGTGAGATCTTTCACTCGTTCGAGTGGACTTTGAATCCGTTGTACTCGACCGAGTATGTTCCTTCACTCGGCCGAGTGAGCTGTCTGCTCGGTCGAGTGGGTTTTTTCTGGATTCCTATCTTCTCCTCCTCGCCTCCTCGTCGATTCTATCGAACCTCTTCTTCTTCCGCTCATCATCTAGCGTTGTTATCTCCTCGATAGGGTCACAGGCAGTGCCTCAGCATGCGTGAAAGTCCCTTGATCTCATTTATGCTCCAGATCGCTCCATATTTCCTGAAATTCGACAAAAACAAGGAATAGTGAAAAGCAACGTGATATCATCGAATAATCGTGAAAAACGCAATATGGGCGATCGAAATGGCATGCAAACATGCAGAAAAAAGGTGTAAAATAAGGAGCGATCAAAATCCCCCAAGCTTACCTCTTACTCGTCCTCGAGGAAGATGAGTAAAAAGGCGAACCCGGCGGGTAAAAATAAGGAAAAAGGAAGGAGAAGATAGCATAGAAAACGAAGAGGGAGGTGCTAGATCATTTTCTCAGGACGTGGATCTGCTTACTCAAATAGCGCACGACGAATGAAAACATGCCAATGATTTTTACCTTGATATCATGATCATATATAAATGCATTCGATATAGAAACCAAGAATATCAAAATAATATGAAATATGAATCATTCTAGGATTAGCGTTGTCTGAGGTATCTAAAGTAATATACATAATCATATATTGCACACTTTTCAATTGATCGCTTTTTACTTGGAGTATAAGAGACATCACACATTATGGAGCAATAAGAATAGAAAGAAATGGTATTCATGAAATGCATGCCAAATTTCAATTCATAGACTTCATAATACTCCAGGTAATCTCCCTGAGTATAAAAAATTATACAGCTTAGGTCGTCTTGCACAGACAAGTGGTCACTCTCACACACATCATTGGATCCTCTCCCCCAAGCTTATCTATAACATGGTGGCATCAAATAGAACAATACGACTTTTCCCCATTTTTTTGAAGCTCTAAGAAAAATAAAAGAGGGAAAAAAGAAAGAGAGAGAGATGGGATCGGGAATATACAGTCGAACTTCTTTTTGTTTTTATTTTCTCTTTTTCTCTTTTTTTATTTTATTTTCTTTTTTTTAAACTCATATACACAATAACAATCCCGAATCAAAGATAAAGAGATATTCATGTATTCTTTTTTCTTTTAATTTTGGGGTATTGGAGCTTGGACTTTATAGCAAGGGAAAGATGCCAATATAAGATCTGCTAAAGGGAGATTCACCAATGATTTTAAGTATAGAAATGAAGTTCAAGATATGTGGAGAAAGAAAAATATTCAATGCTCAGTTCACTCTTTTGAATGTGCATGACAACTTTCAGCAGGGTAATGTAATCTACTCAGTTTGAATTCAGAAAGTAAACTAAGCGAGTTATATCAAAAAGGCATACATTCAATCAATCGGGAAGTTGAGCGTACAATTTCATGCAAATAGAAGTGATAGTAGACAACAAAGCAGTACTCCAAATTTAGACAATCAATGTGTGAAGCTTGGTGTGTTTTCTATGAAGAGTATATAATATAAATCTTCAGACTCAGCTAATGGTAGAATTTCATTCACAATCATATAATAAAGATGCAGGTTACTATTATCAAATGCATGGCAACGTATAGCATATGATATCTGAAGTAAAAACGATGGCATGACAAAAGAATATGCATATATAAGTAAGCTAACTCCAAGTCGTCGTCATCACAGAAAATTCATCTCTAGCAAAAAAGGATAAAAGAAATAAGGATAAAGGAAAAATAAGAACTACTATACATATGCAGCACACACAAAAATAAGAAAATGTGATGCATCAGGAAAAATATGAAAAGTGGGTGAAAACAAGGGGAAAATAAAGAAAGGTGGAAAACCCGAAAATAAAAGTGAAGAAAAAGAAAAGTGCGTGAGACACTCACTCCCCCAAGCTAAGTTGCACAGTGTTCTCAATGTGCTAAGTATGGCACAAGGAGAAATATGATAAGGGTGGGGGGTGATGCATGCATGATAAATGATGAAAATGAAAGAAAATGGGATGGAAATGCAAGTGATGAGTGCAAAGATCAAAATGGTGCAATATAACGGTCCCAGAAATATATTCTCTCTCCCAGGATGATATAGACAAATCTGAACAAAAAGTGACCAAATTGTGTGGGGAAGAGGGGTGCAAAATCGGCAGAAAAGATAAAATCAATCACAGCAGCGGTAAAAATATGAGAGGCATCAAGTGTGTGCCTAAGCTGGTGGTGGATCGCCAGCACCACCCTGTGGTGGGGGAGGTGGTGGGGGTGGAGGCTGCTGTGAAATGAGACGGACAGTGGTAGGTGGAGGCTGTGGCAAGTGCGCAAGAATCTGGTTCAGGGTAACCTGAATACCAGGGAGTAGAGCGACGCGGGACTGCACAGAGCTAATGGTGGCGATAAGAGATCGAAAATCTCCTCTGAGCCCACTAACAGCCCCCTCTAAAGCACAGAGGTGCTGAACAAGGGAGTCGGGAGCGGGGGGAGAGGGTCGCACTGGTGGGGATTAGGGCTGCCACACACGGCCACTGTAGACAAGTGGGACCACAATTGGGTGAGGGTGTGGTGATGTGCTCGTTAAAAGATGCTCAGCCGCTGTGGGAGGCTGAGACATAGGAATGCTCTCAGAAGTGTGAGCAACGGCAGAATCTGAAATGGTGACAGAGGGCGAGAAGGGCAGAGAGGTCACTGACACAGAAATGGAGACAGATGTCACGACGCTCTCGATGAAGACAACGACAGCAGAGACGGAAGTGTCGACGACTGGGGAGGTCATGAAATCAATAGAAAATGACTCCCCAGGGGTCGAGAAATCTGGTGACGACAGGGTCTCAGCTGTCAAAATAAAGGAAGGCTCGCCTCTCTCAAAAACAGCGGTGGGGGCGCTCTCAAAACTCACAAAAGAAATGGGATAAGTGGTCAACGGCATGGAGGAGGAGGAGGAGGTGGTGGTGGTTATGGTGGTGGACTCAGCTAGGGTGCTTTCGACACTGACAGAAGTGTGGACAGAAGTGATGGGAGCAGGGATCAAATCAGGTGCAGGCTGAGGGATCGGGATCTCCAGGTCCAGAGGTAGGAGGAGGGGCTCCTGCTGAGTGCCATCGGGCTCAAGCACATACGCAGCTGGGATGAGAAGGTCCAACTCTGGTCTCCACACCCCTCCTGCGGGTCCAATGTGGGTCCAAGCAGGGCTCAGAAGCACCATATAATCTGCAGCAAAAGGACCGTGCAGCCAAACTCAGTGGTGCTGGCCATGAGTATGCAACATCTTCATGCAGGCAATGACATCTATGGAAAGGGAGGTGGGGCCCGTGGGTCGAAGCAAACCAGCTGGTAATCAGACCGCCACATCAGATTGCCGTCCTGGCGGTGGCAGAAGAAACAATGCATTCTAAATACCATCTAGCAATACAGATCTGAACAGCGGGGACTAAGACGTATGTGTCGCCCTCAAAGACTCTTGCTCTAGTCATCGCATAGAGCATGTAAACCTCAGGCGTAGACATCGTCCCATGCTCATACTTTGCGAGAAATGTGGTCGCCATGAGGCGCTGAACAATGCGGAGGCATGTGTGGACGATAGAGGAGGCCTTGGCCCGGCTAGGGTCAAAAGTGAGTGGGGAGCCCGTGATCAACATCCAGAAAGCATGTGTATCGAATGATGGTGGGGCGATGTGCATGGGACTAAAAGCACGGTCGGGGTCCGGGACAGGGGACCACTGGAAAAAGGCTCGGAGCATATCGAGAGTAATCTCGCACTCACGATCCATCAGACGAAACGTGCAACTCTATGGATTCCTACGGATAGAACTCAGGACCTCGAGTGTCGGTCAGACATAGGTGTCCGCCGACACCGACAGAAAATCACGCCACCCCACATTGTCATACAACTGGAGTAGGCTCTCGAATACCCCTAGGCGCTCAAAATCTGCAATGGGTGCAAACCTAGAGGGGACAATCGATCGATGGGAGATTCTTTCAAATCTGACGCAGTGTGCGTCGTCTTAGAAAGTGATCCCCATCGTGTCGAAAGCTGGGACGGGTTGTGCCAGTGAAGGTGAAATGGATGTGGTAGGAGGCAGAAGTGTAGGTGGTGGTGGGCTAGGCGGTGAGGAGTCTGCTCTAGCGGAGGAAGAGCCAGGCTCGCTAGTCCTCATCCACTTGGAAGCGGGCAACCACGAACGTGACCTAGTGCATGGGGGCATGGTGGTGCCATGAGATGTGCCAACTAATGCGAAGTGCTAATAAAAAAAGGAGCGAATATACCCGAGCACGACGCGACTCCAAGCAAGCGATGTGTGCAAAGAAATGCCTCCCCTGAGAAGCTCCGAATCTACCCCTGATTCTCCTCCAAGGTATCCTAAAACACAAAATTGTTTGATTAGCAATGAACATCAATAAATTTAGGGGGAAATCAAGAGAAATTGGTGTGAATATAGTTTAATTACGATTCGGGATGGAATATGGCTTACGAAATGGAGATTAGGGAGAAAAGGGGAAATTATGGCTAAGAGGGGATGGCCTGCGGCAAGGGAGGCAGCGCCGGTGGTGACTGGACGGCGGCATCGGTGACGCGGGGTTGTGCCACTCGGGCAAAGGTGGGGGCGGCTCGGGTGAGGGATCGGATGCTCGGGCGATGGAGGGATGCTCAGGCTGTCGATTTGAGAATTTGGGAATTTTTGATTTTTAGAGCCACAAGCGCAGGTTATATAATGTTAGTCACTCGGCCAAGTGGCTGTGACCACTCGGCCGAGTGGCCTTAGTTTAGTAAATTTTTAAAATTTTCATGTATTTTTCGACTCGGTCGAGTAGCACTATCACTTGGCCGAGTAGACAAAAGTCACTCGGCCGAGTGGCTAGGCCACTCAGAGCTTTTAAAGTGCTAAAAGTGTCTGATTCACTCGATCGAGTGACAAAATCACTCGACCGAGTGGCATGTAATTAACAGAGAGGGGTTTTTCGAATCTTCCCTGATCAGTACCCTACTCGGTCGAGTAGGGTCTTTACTCGGCTGAGTGAAAATGTCACTCGGCCGAGTGGGCTGCTGTTTTCAGCTCCAACTCTCTGTTTTTGCTCCACTTTCTGATTTTATTTCCCCCGTCAGTTTCTTCCTTCTCTTGACATCTGAGCACATCCCTGGAATTCTTTCCATTGCCTTGGTCGTCCTCCATTCATATGGTCTCTTATTCTCCTTCTTCTGAAATGAAAAATGTTGTCCGTTATCAGGTTTTTCTTCGACACTCGACTCTAAACACTAATAAAGATCCAAAACAAAAATAAAAAGAAAAAAATTCAACTAAAAAATGAGATAGAACCGTCGGGTTGCCTCTCGAAAAGCGCTCGTTTAAGGTCTTGAGCCCGATCTCTTAAGATTCGCGATTAAAGCTCGATGTTTAGTACATGTGAGATGCGCGCGTCAAACTTGCCGAGAAGGCCGCTTGGGTTTAGTTGTTGATTTTCTTCGGCATTCCTCAGCTCCCCTTCATCATGGGTTGTAGTGGGGGGTTAGTCCCCCCAGCTTGAGCCTTTGACATCCTTCTTCTTGGCCGAGGGCAAAGATTTGTTAGCCGGTGGAGCTTTCTTCATATGCTTCGTTGTAGAGAGCTTGCATAGCTCTCTAATCTTGACGACATCAGCGTCGTCCTTCTCCTCATCTGTAAGAGGGATCGGTGGGTCTCCCATCATTTCGTCTTCTTTGGTAAGTTGGCCCTCTTCGAGGCCGTCATCGTGCTTTGCCCCGATGGAAAACGACATGGCGTCGTCAATTACCTCGTCAAGGAGGTCCATGTAATCCACATCCTCTGGTCAATGCATATGCTTCATTGCCTTCGGAATGTGGAGCTCAACTTCAATATTGCCGACGTTCAAGGACATGGTTCCTTCCCTCACATCTACAATCACTCCGGCGGTGGCCAAGAAAGGGTGTCCAAGAATCAGCGACGTATCACCTTCATCCTTAATATCCATCACCACGAAGTCGCATGGAAAGCAGAGTCCACCTGGTACTTGTAGTGGTATGTTTTCGGCAATCCCCACCGGCCTAGTAATTTGCCCATCGGCGAGTTGTATCTTCATGTCAGTGGCATTGAGATCGGTTCCCGTATTCATTTTCTTGATCATCGTGAGGGGCATGAGGCTCATGCTTGCTCCCAAATCTACTAAAGCTTTCTGAAGTGGGACTCCTCCAAGCGTGCAAGGAATTCGAAAACTACCAGGATCCTTGAACTTGGTCGGTGCTTTCTCATTTCTATTAAACCACGTACTTTGCTCGACGAGCATGATCCTTTCTTTTCGCTTCTTTCCCGTGATCAAATCCTTTAGAAACTTTACATAGGACGGTATTTCGATGATTGCATCCAAGAATGGGATGTTCAAGCTCACACCTTGCAAATAATCTAGAAATTTGACGAGCCTTTTCTCAATCCTTGCCTTTGCCAACCGTTGTGGGTATGGTACCGGTGGCATATAAGCTCGCTCTTCTCATGGCTTCTCTTGTTTAGATTTTTCACTACCGCTCGGCGCCTTCGGGTCCTCCTCTGCATTGCCCGGTTCCTCATCAACCGAAATTTCTTCCATCGGCTCCTTAGCTTGAATCATGGCGGGAGTAGTGTCCTTCCTGCCTCTTGTAGTCACCACTACAACCGCATTGATGTGCCTGGTGTTGCTTCGTGGGTTTTGTTCTGGTTGAGCCGGTAATTGTTGATTGGTCTTATTGAGCAATACGAGTTGCTCCGATAATTGTACCACGACGGTGGTGCGGGAATCTTGTTGGGTCGTCAATTTTGCGTTAAACTTCTTTTGTTCAGCCATGAACTCTTCAACCCTTGCTTCATGGTCCGACCTTAGTGATGCTTGCGGTTGATTGGGTGCCCTCCATCCTTGATTATATCCGGGGGTCTATAGGGTAGTGCGGGTTTAGCCAAGAATCTGGTATCTGAAAAGTGGCGCATTTAGCCAAGAACGATTGCAGATGGTAGTGCAGGTTTTTTTGTGAGTTTTCATGGAATGGTTCTTGTTGCATCAACACTACAAGTCTTGTCTTCAGCTCAAATTTCTTGTCGGCCGCCAACTCCGGCATGACTATAGAAGAGGTGGTAGACGTGGTCTTGGGCCGTAGCCTATCTCGGATGGAGACAAGCCTAGCCATGCACTGCGCTAGCTTCTCTGGTTTTTTCGATGCAGCCATTTGATTTTCCTTTATAGCAAATCTCCTCTCAGCTCTAAGCCTCCTTGCCATACGCTCGATCTCAGGGTCGAATAATATGTCTTCTTGGGGCACCTTCGATCTCATGTACATTCACAGAAAAAGAGAGTCTAGATAGAATTGTTAGCACAATAGTGGAATAAAAAGAGTGAAGATAATAAAATAAAAATAAATAGTTAAGTAAAGAAAATAAAATACTGTCGCCTCCTCGGTAACAGCACCAAGAAAATAAAATACTCTCTCCCTTGCATCCAAATCTTAGGACATTACCTTAACTCTAGGGTACTTAAATAAATCATTTATTCAAACAATCATTCACCCACAACGGGTGGTTAGAACCCTCAACCATTCTTTACATGCTCTGACTATTTGAATGAATTTGTAGATTAGTTCCGTCTCTGTGGATACGATCCCGTACTTAACAGGTATATTATTTTCCGACCTTGTACACTTGCGAGTATCACCTTTCAGGTCCAGTCATGAGTCATCCGAGCCGATCCGAATTTCATGTATTGAGCTCGAATGATGGGGACAATTGTTACGACCTCAAGATCGGCCCAGACGATCTAGGGCCACTTGTTCGAGGCCCAAGTCTAGGCCCGTCGGATCTCCATAACAAAGCCTAGTCCGTCGAAGCTCACCGAGGTCTAAAGGAGCTCGCCAAGTGGAATGTCAAGCTCGCCATCAGAATCAGAAGAATCCTCCGACGAGACACATAAGTCTATACTAGGTCACCCCCAGAATACATCGTGACCAGGACAGCTCGCCCACAAGAAGCTCGCACCGGCACTGCTCACCTACCAAGCTCACCCAAGGAGGAAGAAGACACGCCACTATCAGTTCCACTATAGACAAGCCTGACAAAAGTGCACCTGGCTGCTTCACCGCTCACCCACCAAGCTCACCCAAGGAGGAAGACGATACGCCACAAGTAGTTCCACTACAGACAAGCCTGACAAAAATGCACCTGGCTGCTTCGCCGCCTGACCACCTACCGAAAGCACACCTAGCTGTTTCAGTACCAGACAGCCTGACAAAAGCATACCTGACATTAACAGCTCTGACGGCCTGACAAAAGCGTGCCTGACACGTCCGGCTCTGACATCCTAAGCCAGACCCCTAACACTGCCAACTCAGCTAAAGCAACCAACTCCAGCAGCATATAAATACCCCTTCTCCTCCAACGAGAAAGGGGCTGGCTAATCTGTAAGAATTCCTAAGGCATCTACTTATACACAGGTCGAATATCTTTCACAGATTCGTGCCTTCCACACTCGCTCGTCATATAAGCACCGATCTATCTCTATGATCTCCTTGGGTGTTCGACGCTCTCCCTACAGTCATCCACTGACTTAAGCATCGGAGAGGCTACGGGCTGGCACCAGTGCCGCCTTTCTGATGAGTTTTTCTCCTTGCAGGTAGTTCACTCCTACTCCTGGCGGTTTAGGCAACCTCGGGCGATTAACTCCATTTGATGGGTGACTTGTTTCGATTGAAGGGCGACCTTGGGCTTTTCATCTACAAAGCGCCTTCCAATCTTGATTAGCCTCGCCTAACCTCTCAAACTTGTAATCATTGTAACAGGATTCCCCACATCAATACGAATTCACTGTTAGCGGATTTACCCCGCAACAATATGTGAACACGTATGATGATTTTTATGCACCACACTCACGGACAAGTGTAAACCCACACATGAGAAATACTCATGCACGTGCTCCTACACATTCATATGCTCATACATATCATCCTTATATGTATGCTCATCCATATGCACCACATCATATTCATGCTCCACATTTTTCATATTACGCTTATATGTCTCATGCATATCATCCTCCATTTTCCTATGTTAGACCTCATGCTCCTAAGCATCATGCACCACATGGAAAACAAACTCATGTGCATGCAACTGGGAAAAGGAATCCTAGAACATACATTATTTGGGGTCATATAGACACTAGCATTCATGATAGAAATTCTTATGTAAAATCTTATTTTAGAGATGTTGTAAATTGTGATAACTATGTTGGAAAGCCAAAGTCCACTTGGACTTGGTTTCCAAAGGGCTAATCCCCTTGGACCCAACAAGCTTGGGTACCATGAGCTTATGGTATAATATGTAGGTACCCAAGAAAAAGAAAAAGAGCAGGAAAACCAATATTAGCTATAAGAAGAAATGATGGATTCTCGATAGTGGATGCTCCAAGCATATGATGGGAGATCCCTCCTTGCTTTCTGAAGTGATCCGCATTAAGAACGGTGCAACAGTGACCTTTGCAGGCAATGAAAAGGGAACCATCATCGGAGTAGGAAAAGTCGGTAATCCATCTAAACCACTTATAAATGTATATCTCGTAGAAGGATTATTTCATAACCTTATTTCCATATCTCAACTTTATGACAAAGGTTACGAGGTTAACTTTGGAGAGGGTTTGTGTAGCATCATTGATAATGATTCTAATGTTTTATTTTCCGGATTAGACATAAAGATATTTATATTTTAAGTATGCCTCAATATTTAGAACATTGCTTAGTTGCACATTCAAATGAACAAATATTATCATCGTTGTTTTGGGCATTTTCATTTTAAGCATCTTTATAAATTAGCTAAGCATGATTTAGTTAAAGGTTTTCCGAAAATATCTTTTAATAAGAAAAGCTTTTGTGATTCATGTCAACGTGGCAAACTCCATAAATCGCCATTTAAAATTAAAGATGGCATTACTTATTAGAGGCCCCTAGAACTTCTACATTTATATTTATTTGGGCTGACTAGAGTTGCATCTTTAGGAAATGCACATTATGGATCAGTCATTGTGGATGACTTTCCTAGGTTTATATAGATATCATTTTAACTAATAAAAATGAAGCTTTTGAAGAGTTTACCAAATTTGCCAAGAGAACTCAAAATCTCTTAGGAACCACCATCATCACTATTCGTAGTGATCATTGAGGGGAATTTGAGAATGAGCTTTTCTATAAGTTTTGTGATGACAACGGTATAACTCACAATTTTTCATTTCCTCGTGCACCACCACAAAATGGTGTTGTTGAGAGAAAGAATATTACTCTTATTGAGTATGCACGCACAATGCTCTATGATAGTCATCTTGGACTTCAATTTTGGGTGAAGGTGGTGCACACGGCATGTTATGTGCTCAATAGGATCCTAGTGAGGCCCCGCACAAACAAAACTTGTTTTGAACTAGTTTATGATAAAAAGCCTCAAGTTAAATATTTTGGATTTTTTGGTTCAAAATGTTTTATTAAGAACACGTTTGGTAATCTTGATAAATTTGAGCAAGATCTGATGAAGGGATTTTTGTTGGATATTCCACACGTATCAAAGCCTACCGGATATACAATAAAAACACTTCCTTGGTTGAGGAATCACTTCATGTTTCTTTTAATGAAGATTTTGATTTGCCTCATGTTGATGATGATAGTTTAGATGATTTATGTGATTCTATCAATAATGTTAAAATTAATGATGTTATCAAGACTTACAATGCTAATGAAGATGTTGAGATTGTAACTAGTGACCCAGGTGTTCCCAAAGCTTATCCAACCATTCATGATCTCCCACATGACTAAATAATTGGAGAAATTGGAGTGGGTGTTCGGACAAAGTCAAGGGTTGAAGAGTTCACCCATTGTGTCTTTGTCTCCACCATTGAGCCAAAGAACATCCAAGAGGCATATGAAAATAGCTCTTGGATCGTAGCAATGGAAGAGGAACTCATGCAATTTGAAAGGAATGAAATTTAGGAGCTAGTCCATTTACCTACTGGACATCAAGTCATTGGGACTAAATGGAATTTCAAGAACAAGACAGATGAGAACAAAGTCGTCACAAGGAACAAAGCAAGGTTAGTATCTCAGGGCTACCGGCACGAAGAATGTATTGATTTCGAAGAATCTTTTGCTTCGGTAGCTAGATTAGACGTTATTAGATTGTTATTATCTTTTGCATCCTATAAAAATTTCAAACTTTATCAAATGAATGTCAAAAGTGCATTTTTAAATGGCTTTGTTAGTGAAGAAGTTTATGTCTCTCAACCACCCGGTTTTATTCAAGAAAAATTTCCAAACCATGTTTTCAAACTTAAGAAAGCTTTATATGGGTTGAGACAAGCTCCAAGAGCTTGGTATGATCGCCTTAAGAACTTTCTTTTGGATTTGGGATTTAAAATGGGAGAAGTTGATTCTACTCTTTTCAGTAAATATTATGAAAATGGCATCTTTCTAATTCAAGTTTATGTAGATGATATTATCTTTGGATCTACTAACTATGATCTTTGCCAAGAATTTTCTAAGTCAATGAAGGATAATTTGAGATGAGCCAGATGGGTGATCTTAATTACTTTCTAGGACTTCAAACTTGGAAAATGAAGTATGTCATCTTCATACATCAATCCAAGTACACCGGAGAGCTTATCAAGCGATTCGGGATGGAATCGTCGTCAAGCAAAAGAACTCCATACACATCTACACAAGGATGAAAACGTGAAAGATGTAGACATTCTTCTTTATCGAGGTATGATAGATAGCTCACTTTATTTAACCACAAGTAGGCCCGATATCATGTTTTCTGTTTGTTTATGTGCTAGATATCAATCACAACTTAAGGAATCACATTTGATTGCGGTTAAATGAATATTTCTTTATCTCAATCAAACACTAGATTATGGATTACTTTATCCTAAATCTAGCACATATGAGTTAATCTCGTATGGTGTTGTCGATTTTGCTAGATGCAAATTCGATCGGAAGAGTACTAGTGGCACTTGCCATTTTCTAGGAAATTCTCTTGTCTCTTGGTTTTTCAAGAAGCAAAACTCCATATCATTGTCCACGACCGAAGCGGAATATATTGCCACAGGTCTTGCATGTGTACAAGTCCTTTGGATGAGACACACTCTTAAAGACTATGGTATTAATTGTCATATTTGCCCTATCATGGTTGATAACCAAAGTGCAATTTGTCTCTCCAAAAATCTGGTACATCACTCCCGTACCGAACACATAGATGTGAGACAGCATTTTATTAATGATCATGTAGCTAAGAAGGCATCATTTTAGAGTACATTGAAACCCAAAAACAAATCGCTGATATCTTCACAAAACCTCTAAAAGAAGATTCATTTGTAAGGTTGCGTAGAGAATTAGGGATTATGGGTGAATCTAAAATCTAGGACTTTATTTTCATATGTTATTTCATGTTTTGAGCTTATATGATCATTTTCAAATCTCATATTCAATGTGTCTATTTTTCACATTATGTTTTATATGAGATTTATTGGAGATTTTGATGAATTTATGAATCTTTTGATATCTTTGAAATGTGTATCATTGTATATGTTTATGATAGCTATTTGATGTCATTAGAGTGTTTAGAGTATATGTCTAAGGGTGAGATGACTCAATATTTGATTTTACCTCGATTCTGGAATTTAGAACCAGGACAGGCGCATGTGAAACCTTCATCAGGCGCCTGCTCATTCACTTATATTTTTTATCATCAAAACAAGGATATGTGCCTATCCATTCTCCTTTAGGCGCTTGCCCAACCCCAGATTATCCTATGATTTTTTGCATCTCCAAGCTATGCGACTGATGTACACTATCCAGGTGCCTGGCTGTCACCCATGCGACTGAAATTTGGTCATCAGGCGCCTGCTGCAGCTCTTGTGAAATTTCCTTTGGAATCATCACTCTGTCTAATTTCGCACAGGCTCATGTAGGTCATTTCACATGCGCATGTCCATCGACAGGCAGATATGAATTATTCTATAGGCGCATGTTCCTCTTCTAAGCCATTTTTAATTTAGGGCTTGACAGGCGACTGCAGGTTGTGCATCAATCGCCTGTTCGAGGTGTTTGGCGGTTCGACTGCTTCATCTCAGACGTTCATTTATATCCAATGGCTGAGATCATGTCTGAGTCTCTCCTATAATCGTCGATTCGAACATCCCTCTCTCTCCTCCAATCACTTTTCACCACATCAGTCGAGAGATTTGAAAGCCCCTCCGATCTTCTTCTCCGTTGATCAAGCAATTTCGATCGTCGATTCCTCCTCTATTGTTCCCCTCGTTCCTTCCATCGAGTCTTCCTCCTCCTCCATCATCTAGGTATAACGATTTCGACTCACTTCTTTGCATTTCGTGCCCTAGTTTTGATTCATTGTCTAGATTCATGGCACCCAAATCTGGCACCTCTAAGGGGAAATCCATTTCTCTAAAGAAGCCTAGGGTTAGGGTTCCCAAAGTAGCTCCGACTAAAGCTCGTATGAAATGTGCTCGATCACCATCTCCTCCTTTTGTCTTCACTACTCCCTATGATTCCGATGAAACATGGGCTAGTGAATCTAAGTCTGAACCTGAGCAGCTTCATCTAAGTGCAAACAACCCTGCATTGTGTCTACTCAACCCCAGGTTCAGCCCCTTGCTATACTCCCTACAAAACCCTAAGCTCCTACTGCTATTCCACATCCTCATGTCGAACCCTCAAATCCTTAAGCCCAAGCTAACCTTGAACATCCTCCTTCAGCTTTTGCTTCATTTGTCCCTACTTGTCGTGACGAAAAGTGTTTAGGGAAATACAACGCCCTTATCAATGTCAAACTTCTTAAGGAGTGTTTCATATCATATCCCGCATTTCAACCTGAAAATATTTCACAGCTCATGACCACGACCAAATTTGTCGAACTATTTCAATATTCAGCTGTTGATTCTCCCAAGCCATATCCCATGTTGATCAAAATATTTTATGCTAACCACATTTGCGATGAGTATAACGACGTTGGGATTCTAGACACCATAGTTCAGGGGACATCGATCAAGCTTGACCCCAAGCTATTAGGATCCATTCTTAGCATTCCCTCTTCTAGATCTCTTCCAGCTGACATCTCCATATCTAGGGGTTTTGAGCTTGATCGGACCATCCTCTAGGCCATGCTCACGGTCATCCCTCCTATTCTCACCTCTGGGGTGAAGCCGTCCATGTTTTCCAAACGTAGGAGGGCAATCCACCACGTTGTCAAGTCTAACATCCTTCCAAAATCTGGGTCATCTAATCAGCCTTCCAAAATCTGGGTCATCTGATCAGCCTTCCCATGACATCCTGAAGTACATGTATGCTATTTTCTCTGGGATGGAGGTGAACTGGGCTGGTGTTATCCTTGATAGGATGGACCATGTTGAGATCACTCCTTTCATATCTCACCCCCATATAGTCGCATCTTGACTCATGTCTTCCGGCACTTTCAGATTGATTTGGCATCCTATGATCCTGTTCAACTTGGCACTTTCTTGGATGCAAGTACAAAGCTAAAGTCTTCTTCAGCTCTGCAGACTGCAACAAGAAGAGGCAAGATGTTTCTCGACCCTCCTCCTCGTCAGTTCCTCCTGCATATTCCACCATTCCTTCATCATCTTCAGCTCCACCTCCTATTGATCTCTTCTTTATCCAGTTGGATAAGAAGGTGAATATGTTGCTCGAGGTGTTCCACACCTCTTTTGTGCATCAGGGTATACCCATTCCTGCCTCCCTCCAGTCACTGCTTCATCCTACTAAGCCTACCCAGCCTGCTCCTCCTGCTGATGTCACCCAGCCTCCTCCTGCTGACGTCACCCAGCCTCCTCCTGCTGTCGTCACCCAGCCTCCTCCTGCTGTCGTCACCCAGAACCATCTGATGCTGTTGTTCAGCCTGCTGAGGCTACTCCTTCTGATGATATTTCAGCTGCTGATGTTTTTTCGACTTCAGAGTTGGAGACCCAGGGCTTCTCCATAAAGATGAGAGCTCCTGAGGCTTCTCCGAATGTCGTCCAGGTTGATGACTGATGCTGCTTAGAGACCTCTCACCCTAGGACATGTTTGTAGGCTTTGAGTGTCTAGGTATATATGTTTGTGATGATGATGTATGGATGTTTGGATGTATGTATGGATGGTATACTTTTGTGTATGTGGTGTTGATATTTTGTTTGTACTCCATGTATTCACGTTTTCATACACACACACACACACGTGGACATCGTTTGGCTCTTTATTCTTCTATGTGATTATTGTGTGCTTTTGTCTCATCTTTGTGCTCTTTATTATATATGTTGTGTGATGAGATGTATTGCATGTTGAATGTTGCTATTGCGCTCTTCTTCCTTTAGTTAACCTAGTTTTGATGATTTTGATATGTATTGGTGTGATACACCTCCATGTTTTCTGATTTTTCATTTGGTATCACATTAAATGCATATATTATTCTTTGTACTCCCAAGATTGTTTTACTTTTCTTTAGCACTAGTTGTTGTTTCTGTACTCCCACTTTTTGGATGATGCTATAGGGGGAGAGAAATAAACAAACTCATAATTTTATGCTAATTAGAAGCTAAACTTGAATCTAATATTGAAATAATCTTAGATTTAGGGGAGTAAGATATAGTGAATTTGGATTCAAAAATTATAAATTCAAATCCTTGAATTCATTCCATTCATGTATATCATACTATTGCTTTAATTGATCATTAGATGCCCATATCTTTATTGTCTAACTTGATTGGCACCTATGTAGGAGGAGTAAGTAATTTTTAAGTACAATTATTTATTTTTGTTTATGATCGTTTATCATCACCAAAAAGGGGAGAATGTTGGGTATTGACTTCTCCTCACTTGGTTTTGATGATGAGCAAACATAAATATTTATGACTAATCACCTCCATGTAGTTAATTCATTGCATAATCCATTTATGAAGATGAAAGTGCAATGAATGACAATCAAACATCAATCAAAGCTCATAAAGTCGATTGGGTGATCAGATTTAAAGAAAGAAGCTTCAAGAAGACTTCAAGGTCATTCCAGAGAAAGAAGAGAAGCAAATACAATGTAAATCTTTTACTCTCTTGCTTCTTTCTCATTAGAATGTAACCTTGAAGTAGAATATATTTGGAGCACTCACACTTCACACAATCTAGCCTAGGAATCCATTAAAACTCATTTCCTAGGACTCTAAATTTAAATTCCCTAACTTGTGCATTTTGGACTTCTGACAGGCAACTGAAGAACAAATTACAAGCGCCTGTCTCCATACAGTCGCCTGAGAATTGTTCTACAGTCATCTGTAATGCACACGTTTTGACATGATATTTTGGGAATTTCATTCTTAACATTCAACATGTGGCTGATGTACAATGTACATGCACCTGTCTAGTTACAGGTGCATGTGACTTGTTAGTCAGTCGCCTGTATCAGCTTGCCCAACGATCCCAAGTTTTGTAAAATTTCGCACTTGTACACACAGACGACTGATGGTGGTTTTACAGTTGCCTGCCCATGGCACATGCGTCTGTTTATACTGCTACAGTCGCATGTCCATCACTTGCCAGATCATTCATTTTGGCAAGATTCACACTTTTGCACACAGACGCCTAACGAAGGTTTCTCAGGCGCCTACTTGTTTTCATGCGCCTATCCAACCTTCATCAATCGCATGTCCTTGCTTCCCAGAATTCTTGAGTTTTGGTAACTTTCGCACTTTGCCACTCAGATGCCTGTTGAAGGTTTCTCTGGCGCCTGGTTGTTTTCAGGTGCCTGTCCAACCTTCATCAGTCGCATGTTCTACGTGGTAAGTTACCATTTGAATTCTCACCTACCCACTTAAACAGTGCAGTAGGCGACTGTAGTTTCTTCATCAATCGCCTGGCATGTGCGTAAAATCAATCCGTTGGCTTTTCTTCCACGGATTTTGAGAGGGCTTTTGGGCATTTTCTTTAGGGCTTTGAGAGAAATTATAAAAGGGGTTGCTACCGTTTCATTGAGAATTTCTTAGACATTCTTGCATTCATCTCTCAAGCTCAACTGTTCAAGCTTTCATTCTTTCATTCAAAGCTCTAGAATTCCAAACCTCATCTTGTTTCCAACTAGAATCAACTCTTATCATGTAGCTATGGTTAAGACAAGCGCAAGGGCTATTCTCTCTTCTAGGAAAAGATCAATACACTCCTCACTATGCTCCTTTAAGTTCTACTTCAAGGCATACGTGATTTGTTAGTGTGTAAATTTCAATTTCATAACTTTCGTAAATTGGTTTTACTCTCTATTGTGAGAGTGTTTGCTTGATCCCAGGTTGTGGGATTCAAGGTCATCAATATCTTGTATTGATTACACTTGTAGGGTTGCTACAAGTGGGTTGAAAGGAAAACTCAAGCTAGGATTTTAGCTTGAGTATCTGGGTGGTATCCCAGGTGGTAGGGACGTAGGATTACCGGGAACAAGTCGGGTTTGACTTGGGTAATCTGAACCCTTGAAACATCTTGTCTTTGCTTGTCCTTATCGTTGTTACATTTTAATTCAGCATCTTTGTTGGTTAGGATTTTAATTAGGCGTAATTGTCAATTTAATTTTATAAACACTATTCAACCCCATTTAATGTTTTCCTCATAGCACAGTGTCCTTACAGTTTAGCCTTTTCTTCTTGAGTTGAAATGTTCATGACTCTTTAAAACCATTTCACTCATGCACTTGCAACTCTTTGTGGTGCGTTATTTTATTTCAACGTGGATCACAATTCATGTGATCAATACCTTGTATATCACTTATACATAAAATTATTTCATTTGTTTCTCATGAGAGGTCATCATATATATGAGACTCTAATATCACATGTATGGTAGAGGCACTAGCCACACATGCCGATCCCCATTTTGGAATCGTCATTATTTAGTTGGTTTAAGACTAGAATCTCGTCATACCACATCTGGGCCTAATAGTGACAGCTACCATGCAGTATGATCCCTTCGTCCAGCTATGTCGCTAAGGTGTCCGGGGTATGGAACCTGTTAAACCCCACTACACCTTAAAGCCTTGAGTCATACACAATTCATAGTTTAACGGTTGGATGAGACTTGGTAACTCTTTATAACTTTTTCCCTTACTGTGGCCGAGGATTTACTATGAACTCATTGAATCCCTATGACACTAACCTCTCATACCAAAGGAGACAAATCACATCTATCTGACCACTCCCTTTTGCACACTTCTAACTTTATATAGTGACTACCAACACACCGATCACATTAGCCGATGTTTGGTAAAATCCAAAGTAGATCATTGCACGTGCAAGGTCCTTTAGCCATTTCTGGTCATAAGGAATATGCGGCACCAACTATCATCTACGTGCTTATATTGACAGATAGAGTATGATTATTATATAGAAACAACTCGATGAGTCTGTAACGGCCTGTACTCACTATTCGTATTACGGCTGTGCGTATAGCAATTTCGAGTACCTGATTGGGTTTGTTGCTTTGTATGTAGTCGTGTCGTTGAGTCGATAGGGCCGTAGCACCTTGGTTGCATCCTTAGCAAGCCACCCCCGACGTGTACCCAACTTGGGATTACTGTCGCTTTTGGACCCCGTATCCTTTGTACGCTTTTCGTGCAATTAGTCTTGTTCGTGCACATATTTATTACAGACTTTGTCTGTATCCGAACTCTATAGTGTGATATGCCGTTGTGACCCTCTCGAAGAATATTAAATTGTGGAATTAATTTGGAACGTCATTTCACGGGTCGTTCTCCCACGATTTGACCTTGTTTGATGAGACGTCACGATTTTCACTTTTGACGTGAGGCCTTTCGATTTTTAGTTTCGTTTCTCGTCGTCGAAATTGTGATCCGTCTTCTTAGTCATGTTTCTCTCGTCGGTACGGTCACCCTAGTATTTATCTTACGATTTTAGAGTACCGTTTGACCCACTTTTACTTTTTCTCCAGTTTAAACATCGGTGTAACCTTAAGTATCACATGGTTTTTATCCCCTAGTAATTAATTATTATTAATATTCATTCAAACTATTTTTGACTTAGTCTTTTCCCCCACATGGCAGCACCATACGCAGGAGAGAGAGAGAGAGAGAATGAGGGCTTATTTGCTATTCATTTGTTATAACAAATTTTTAAAAAAGAAAACATTAAACCCTGACCAATAGCCTAGCACACGTGTATCAGCCCTAATTAATAGAGACATAGGGCTTTTCTCTAATTTTCACAGTAAACCAAATAAGCGGCCGCCGCCCCTAACGTTTTGTTCACGCGAAAACCCTAGCCGATCGTTTTCTTTCCCAGCAACATCAAACTACAGCGCCACCCCCTCCTATTCATTTTCACCCGCAACTCCTCCTAGCCCCGACTTCATCTCCGACCAAACCCAACGATCACCGGTGCCTCCTTCCTCTTCCTCCGCCAGTTTCCACCGGTGCTCCACCAAATCTCCCCGGATCCGCCACCTGGGGTTG